>OZ020484.1:52144372-52438950 GCA_963971405.1 Psococerastis gibbosa
AAGAAGACTATAACATTCGCTGCAAACCAATCCATAGATTGTAATTCAAGAAGAAATATTGCTCTCCATTCGCCAAATGTCTTGTTTTCGACGGATCCCAGTAGGTACCTCCACTGTATACCAACAGCATACTGCCATACTATCAATGATTGGGCGGTTGGATTATACGTCTGTCATAAATAATAAACGCTTATGCAACAGTGTTCAATGACATTTTAAAAAATTTCTAAAATAAATAAATTTTTTATTAGGGCCGTGTTTTATTGACCATCAATCCTCAAAGTAAATTAAACTTCTGAGTAATGCCTTACGGTCTCAGCGGCGAAGACGCGAATAGGCTATCTATATTCTGTACCTCCTCGTGGAGTCGTGGTCAAGTTGGAAGTAGGGAACAGATAGGAGACTGAGTTTGAGCTAGGGAAAGTGAAAAATATCTTCTTCTGTCTAAGGGACTTTTTGTCTTGGGGTTGGGAAATTGGCCCCAAAGGCGGAGGAACTCAATGAAGAGTCAATGGTATAAGGATGCAGAAGGCAACGGGGAAACTACTAAATTGCAATGCCATAGACAATTCCATGATGTCAAATTGTCATGACGATCGCCAATCTTCGATGGAAGAGGCATTTCAAGAAGAAGAAGAATTCCATAAGCCGAAATATGGCAAAGGCGAAATATTAAACGGTAGGTCGAGGCTCTACGCTCACCATAAGAAGAAAAATTTCCGCCGAACATGCGTTCGTCCAACAGACAACGATAAACCCTATTGGGGTGGGGTACCTTACCTTCATTGCATTTTGGTAGCGAAAAAACATGGCTGCCGGGAATTCATCTTACCACAACATCCCTAGTCAACCAGTCATAAAGAGAGAGGCTCTTCACTCAGTCCTCAGACCTGGGCCCTCAATAATAATTAATGAGTTACCCTGAAGCAATACTGGTGGTCCCAGGGTGTTGCCAGTAAGAGGACTATGATTCAGAACAAGAACAAGAAAAACCGTTAATGAACTGTCTTGCGACAGTTTTTATTTTATTAAAACCACTATTAGAATTTAGAACTAAATTACAAAATCACTAAAACCACTATTCATTATAGTTGTTATTAGGGTTAGCATGAAAACATTTGTTCGCCTTTCCATAATGTCAATATAGTCATTTTCATTTCTTTCATTTCTTTCATTCATCAGTTGTTCTTTTTCTGAAGTCACAATCTCAATGATTGGTTAGCAGCAACTCCCTGCATATATGATCCTCCAGCTCTCCCGGTCCTGCGCCTTCCTCTCGTACGTTCTGCGTCCTCCTAGAGTTGTTCCATGAATTGCTTCCTCTTTTATTGGTTCCTTCATCAGTTAGCCCATGGTAAAGCTGATATAGGTATGTGAGTGGACTATCCTTCTATGCCTTACCATTCTGGAAAGCAACAAACATGTTGATTTTATGTACATTTGCTTATATTCTATGTATTTTATATGGGAAAAACAGGGAATACCCGTCGGACATGATTTACCATTTCCTGCAATTTTATGATTATGCAATTTTGCACATCGCCCTAATTATCAATTATTGACCTTAGTAGTTAGTACGAGTATTTTAGTTTCATTTAAGCTTATGTTAGACAGTGCCCAAAGGTTCAGCTCAGTCCTTTGCTACCTTTGTCAGTAATTCTAATAACCATAAGAATGAAAAGCCAAAAATACCGTAGTGCGACTGCGACAACCCAATGGTCTGATGAGTTTCTTTTGATCACGGCTCTATTTGAGATATTGTGGTCTGTAACATGCCCGATAGCTACGTTTTCCGTTATCTACTGATAACGGTTAAGCGGAGAAAATTTTCCCTAGAGTTCTATATGGGAGAGTTGGGACACTCGCTTCCCGCCAAAAAATTATTTTTGAATTTCTGAGGCCTCTCACTCTCTAGACCAGCCATTGACAAAAAAAAAAATATAGATGGTGACACCTGGATTAAAATAAAAAAGTTTTTAATGTACTTGAATGGGCCATCTCTCCTATGTAGAACACTAATTTTTCCCTTAAGTTCCATAGTCCAATACTTAATCAACTTGACTATCGGCCCCATATTCTAGCGACAAACGGGATATTTAGGAATTACGTAAAGAGAGGGGAGGGGAGGTTAACCCCTTCGATCACTTCCTCTATTGAATCTTGGACAGTTGGACCTGTAGCGTAAGAGAAGCTACACAAGGGGCTGGAGAGAGAGTTTTTAAGTATAACTTGTAAGTGGGGAACAGCAGGGCCTTCAGTACGGTTGAATCGTCGCTCCAACCTCGCTCCGTTCACATGGGGAGGCAGTCGACCCGTCCAACTACCCTCTACTCTACCCCGATCCATCCGCCCATGTCCAAGAAATTACGCAAACACTCTTCTTACACTACCGCTCGTAAAATTTCACGATGATCAAATTCTATAAAAAGACCGACAACACCATGTATAAGAAATTTCACCCCAGTCATTTCCATTTATATCTCTTATTATTTGTCTCGTTTTGACTGTTTCGTCTTCAAAGACTGTTTCGCCCATGTACAAGCAATTGCCCGGCAGTCAGTTAATATTTGTCGGCTAAATGAAATAATGTAAAAAGATGGGGATACAAATGTGCTTGCCGTGTATTCAAAAATCAACGGAACCAATCCAGAGATTGAGCATAAGCAATTTATATCTTGGCTCAGTTTTAAATCCGTAGAAACAGAGAGAAGCCGCTTTGAGTTTGGGATTTATACGTGATGTCTGTCCTGTGTTGTAGTATTAAGAAGACGAGGGTTACGTCTGGATTGTATTAGTGATGGCGGTTTCTTACGGTTCTTTAATTCGAAAACAAGCACATTTCCTAGTTGTTCAGATTTGAATCCGTTTAGACTAGTGTCGGTGCGCATTTGTCAGTGGGATTTTGCTGTGTTTTTAATACGGGGGCCGAGCAACTGGCTATGGGTGTATTTTTAATGGAACTCAGTTTGCGTTAGACGCTCAGGCTATGTTGTATGTGAGATGTAATGTTTGTGGTGACCGTTTCGTGTTGTCAACTCGGCGTTTAGCCGACAGAATGTGCCATTTCTGATGTAAACGAGAATGTGGTGTGCGTCCAAGGTAAGACATCGTTATAGCCTATTTTTTTACCAGTAATTTTAACGAGAAAACCGTAAAATTGACTAGGTGATGGGTTTGTTGTTGTCGAGTCATGAAACTGACATTTGCGGCAGAATCCTAAAATGCTAACTTTTGGTGCCTAGGTCAAGATCTGACCAAGTAATGAATAGAAAAGTATGCCTGTTTCTCCCCTAAATAACGATAGGCTATAGGCATAGATGTATACATTTTGATAAGAACTTGTCTCAACAGTTTACAGACCTCGATGTAACAGGTATGCAGCAGCAAGCAGCTGATTATATATACCTATTACAGTTTACAATTCTAAACGAGGCCTACAGATAAATAGTTGGCTACTAGGTACTGCAATAGTAGAAATAGAGGGTGTCAATACTTTATAATTCGTATTTGACCAGAAATTGACATAGGGCTAGAAACCTGCCTACAAAGCAAGATTAGGTCTGTGCAATAGGCGCGAATATATTAGTCTTGAGAAATGGTTAATTATTAATTAGCGTTTTTATTGCCTTTATCTCAAACTGAACTTAGTTTTTTGGAGGTAGCACAGTTGCATAACTTATAAATTGCAGGGTTTCATTCTAATGAGATAATTGCCAAGCAATTGGCGTGGTATGCCTACAGCATACTTAATTAATTTATTATTAGGTTAAAAAAAAATAAGGTTAAAATAGGAGATTCCAATTTGTAGCATTGTCCCAGTTAGTATGGCCAATCAAGTCTTTTGGTTTGACAATTTTCTACTAAGCCCAAAGATAATCGGATAGTCCGTTTCTTTAAGAGTGTACAGCCCATAGGAAATTGGCAACCCGAAATTTATTCCTTTTTATTTTATATTTAATTAACTAAGCATGTTATTAAAGATTTGGCTCATCAAAGTTGTAGAAGACTACTTCATGCATCATATTATAAGATATTTTTATTTTCGAAATTGTAGTTTTTTCATAAACATGCAGATATTTTATAAACAATAACTTTTCACGTAAAAGCGATTTTATAAAAAAACTACAATTTCAAAAACTAAAAATACGTTATTATATGATGCATGAAGTAGTCTTCTACAACTTTGATGAGCCAAATCTTTAATAACATGCTTAGTTAATTACATAAAAAATAAAAAGGAATAAATTTCGGGTTGCCAATTTCCTACGGGCTGTACACTCTTAAAAATAAAATTCAATTTCTCAAGAAATATTAATAGTAGAGGCATAAGGCGAATTTACTTCATTTCTGATTAGAGATTTTTTGTTTGTTTTGTTTTAATGAGACTAAAATATAACTAATAAAATAATAACTAAATAAATGCTCCTTTACATTTTGATGTACATTATGTGAATGTCAAAAATACCGATCGGCCACAGTAATTGAGCTTGATTTTTTTAAAATAATGGGCACTGGCACTGACGATGTCAGGTCGAAGGAATTTCAAAACTGGCCAATTGATGTTAGTGATGGCGATATTCTGAGTATCAAAATGTAGAGAAACTATACATTATGATATCCCATTAAGGCGGCAATTCCACCGGCGAATTTACTTCATTTGTGATTTGAGTTTTTTTGCTTGTTTTGTTTTAAGGAGACTATTATGTGGATACTTAACTTATCTGTTATAAATCAAGTTATAATATGGTAGAGACTTATTAATGATGTCTGCTACTATATTATAACTTAATTTATAATAGATAAGTTATGTATCCACATAATAGTCTCCTTAAAACAAAACAAGCAAAAAAACTCAAAATTAGCCGGTGGAATTGCTGCCTTAATGGGATATCATAATGTATAGTTCCTCTACATTTTGATACTCAGAATATCGCCATCACCAACATCAATTGGCCACAGTTTTGAAATTTCTTCGAACCCCCATGAACCCCCCCTAGGCTACGGCCGTGCACATAATGTACATCAAAATGTAAAGGAGCATTTCTCCTACATTTCGACACCTCTTTCATGACTCTGTGATAGGCATTTCTTGTGAAAATAGATTTTTTACAGCCATAACTTCTGCCCCCTCTGTTTTTTTCTTAAAAACATAGGCACTCTCGATCTACTTGTGGGGCCAAACACGGGAAAACCCCAAAGATGCCCCTCTTAATCATGAATGCTAAAAGTGTTTACTTAGTGTATATTTGCTTTACTTTACTAATTCTGAAAATAGTTATGTATTTGATCCACTGGTGCCCGATGGTAATAGAGATACCGTAACTGCTAATGAATTTGTCAAACAAATTTGCATTTCATTGGACTAAGTGATAGGAAAGTGGAATTATAACCATAATGATTTACCCCTATTTACAACTAAAAAAAGAACCTTTTCGGTTTTGGGTAAATCCCACTGCATACCTTTTACCTGGGAATTTGGAATCCCCATTCGACAAGGTGCGACCCTTTTTGCTTTTTGGAATGGTCTTCAGGTATAAACCGAACCATATGACAAATACCTCACGTCACATATACAGTGCACCCCAAACTGTCGAAATCTCCCTATTTCCTCGCTATACTAAGAAAGAAAAAAAAATGGTTTGTTTCGCTATAATTTGCTCTTTCTTTCTTCGCACACAGTAGGTGCTTCTCCAGTAGTGGTGGCAATTTCAGCCATTTCATTTTGAGAAAGACCTTTTTCCTTTGTATATTTATCTGGGAGAATCTTTTCAATTTGCTTTTAAATACAGCATGGTGTGAGAGCTAATTAATTAATATCTTGTTCCAGAAGTTATTATATTATTATTATTATTATTATATTGAACGACAATAAAGTAATTTGCAAACAAATCAGTCAAAATCATATCAGTCAAGATCAAAGCGGACGAAAACAAATGCCTAATGAACCCAAATGATTTCCCGTGTTGGAAGAAATGGTGTTTGAAAACCTTCTAAACTATATATAAGAGATTATAATAAACAATACATTTACAATATGAACTATTGCTATCGGAGGGCATGTAAAGCAGGCGGTCCCGGGCCTTCCTAGTTGAGTATAAGAGAGGGCTTTATAGCCCTAACTCCGCTAGGTTGGCTTAGTAATAGAACAAAAAGTCCTTATTTAAATAGTCATTGAGGCAGGGACCTCACAGTCATCGAACAACTGGGGTAAACCTTTACCAATTTCGTCATTCTAAAGAACCGGTTCGAGTGAGCCCGTACATGCTTTGAAATTTTTATCAATCTGTATAGATAGGTACCGAGATATAATAGTCAGATACGATGAGTAGTTCCATGGTAAAAAATTCAGGGCTGAATTTCGGTTGCCTCGACATTGGCCAACCCAAAGCACCTAATTAATCGATGGAACGGGCAGACCAATAAAATACAACCCAGTAATAATGGCAGGGTATGCGATGTATTGAGGCTTGAATTACATAATGCGCATAAATACATTACTACACTTGCTACATAGTCTGGCCATGTTTCGTAGGGCATGTAAAGCAGGTTGTCCCGGGCCTTCCTAGTTGAGTCTAAGAGAGGACTTTAAAGCTCTAAATCTTTTTATTGGTAACAGAAAAGTCATATTTATTTATAATTTCATTAAAAAATAATTTATATTCAAAACAAAAACTATGCTTGGAAAACAACCTGTTTGGTTATGTTGCTCTATTTAACACCTAAAACATTCCTCAAGTTAGAAAGCACCGATGGAAAAGTTACATAGAAAAATTATATTTTTTGTCATTTTTCATGAACATTTAGTCTTTTGTTTCTTGCCCCAGAACGAATCTATCAAGGGGCAAGTGACCTATCGGGTCTTGTGAACATTAATAACAACTACAATATCATATATAATATGTGAATTTATGCAAAATAGTTGGAGCCGTTTTTGAGATAAATATAATTTAACCGTTTTTTTTTGTGTTTTTGAAGGGTGTACCCACAAAAGATTGAGTTATATAATATAAAATGGTCCCAAGATATGATTTTTGTGGTCCCCCAACTTTAATAAAAATCTACTGAGTAGTTTGTCCAGAAATTGACAAACCGACAGACAGATAGTGAATGGACGTGTAAATGTCTCTCTGCACTTTTATTAGTGTTATAATTTTATGTGTAGAAATTTATTATTTTATATTGTTTCTTTTGTAATAATTTATATGTAACACTATATTTAGCTAGCCCTCTAGTTGAGTGTAAGAAAGGGCCCGAAGGCCCTAACTCCACTAGGGAAGTTTAATATAATAAATAAATTATTATTATTACATTTACTCTAAACACTTCTTAACCTGGGACCTCATAACGTGTAAATCACGATACAAAACTTCAGGGTTATTTGCAACTCGACACATTTCCAAAAGAACCGGTCCGAGTTTACTCGAACAATTTATGAATTAGTAGACAGAGAAAATGAGTAATTTCATGGTAAATAATTTTCCTATGGTTGGTTAAATTTCCGATATCTCGGGGGGGGGGGGGTGTCCACCTGACGCGACTGGAGGTGAGGTAAATTCTAGATAGGTCAGACCAACACATTACCACACAGTAATAATGGCAGGGCACTCAATGCATTTGAGCGAGAATCATTAATAAATAAATAAAAATTAACACAAAACCAAATAGCTTTTTGGGAAAGCAACCTATCCTGTTTCGTTACTCAATTTAACATCTATAAAACATGCCTGAAGGTAGAAATGATCGATAGAAAGGTTTCGCCGAAAAAATATTTTTTATTCATTTTTAATTAAAATTTAGTTATTTTTATTTTTTTACCCCCAGAAGCAAACTATCAAGGGGCAAGCGAGCCCCCGCATTTTATTAACATTAATAACGACTACAATATATGTGAATTTAAAAGAAATCGTTGGAGCCGTTTTTGAGAAATAATGTTTTTAGACGTTTTTTTTTGGAGTTTTTGAAGAACAAAACCCCCCCAAATTAAGTTTGCCCCAAATAAAAAACATGATCCCGAGATATGATTTTTGTGAACCTACATGCTAAATTTCATCAAAATCGACCGAGTAGTTTGCCCGGAACAGACAGACAGACATTTCGTAAAAACCACATTTTTGTGTTCCTGGGACCTCATAACGTGTAAATCCGTTGAAATCTCGGAATCATGAATTTCGACCATCACAAAGCTTTCCTTATACTACGTATAAACTGGAGAGAAATAATTATGACTCTGGCAAGTGACAGTGACAGTGGTTTGAATCGAAGCTAAAAGAACAAACTATGCACAATATAATATAAATGATAATAATAATAATATTAATAATAGTTTATATTTGAGCCATCAACAGATATAGGTAGAGATGCCAAACTACTAAGTTAGTGCTGAGATATATCAAACAAGTAATTTGCTTAAAAATTACAGCTCAAGTCGATGTAATACAGTCTCGTTACTTAATTGTTACTGATATTACACGTTCAATATTTCCTAGACCCATGTTTGCTATATTCCTTATATTTGATATTATATAATTTGCATATAATATATTGTAGTATATTGTTATATTTGATTACTTTCCTATTTATGCGCTGTGCATGGAAAGCTTTGTGATGGTCGACATTTTAGATTTCGGGATTTCAGTGGATTTACACGTTTTGAGGTCCCAAGGAACTAAAAAAGTGCTGGTTTTTACGATTATGTCTGTCTGTTTGGTTGGTCTTTCTGTTTGTCTGTTCGCCGATTTGCGGGCAAACTACTCGGTGGATTTTGATGAAATTTGGCATTTAGGTTCACAAAAATTATACCTCGGGATTTTTTTTTATATATTTTGGGCTAGCTCAATTTTGGGGGGTTTTACTCCCAATTAACTAAAAAAAAATATTTATCAAAAACGCCTCCGACGATTTCTTTTAAATTCCCATATGTATTGTATAATGTATGTTGTAGTTGTTATTAATGTAAACATTACGCAATGGGTTGTAAAAAAATAAAAATGACTAAAAAATAATTTTTCTGCAGAACTTTCTAGCAATGCTTTCTCACTTCAGGCATGTTTTAGGTGTTAAATATAGAATAACAAAACCGAACAGGTTGCTTTCCCAAACAAAGATTTGGCATTGAACAAAAAATTATTTTTTGAAGAAATAAGATTTTCAGGCCCCAATGCATATTAAACCCCAGGACAATTATTTACCAAGGAACTATTACAGTATCAGGGGTCCGCAACATATACATATTTTAATATTTTATATATGTATAATATAATATATTATATTTATAGTATATCAATTGAATGAAAAATATGAAATATTATTAATTACTTTATTTTAATTTTTAGCTTTAGCTTTTCTAAAGCAATGGTAAGGTACCTATCAACAAGGCGTTTGTATAATATTAATTAGCTTAGCTCATTAGCAGTAGGGGGGGGGGGGGTAGAACGAGACCATTTGTAAGTTCAGGATTAGGAATTAGTGAGATTCTTGGAAAAATGTTGTTATGAACCCCTGATTTATTCCTTCACCTATATACTGAATTATGATGTTCGCTGTGAATACTATAACTAGCAGATCTTTAAATCTTTAAAGATAAGATCTTTAAAGATAAGATCTTTAAAGATAAGGGAAACTAGGCCCACTATCATGATAATGCACGGATCTAGCTATCACATAATATTAGTAATACGCATCGGTGGAACTATGCTAACATGTCCTTGCAATATAAATTTTCTTATGGACTTCCAAAAGGGGCAAAATCGTTGAAAAACTAAAAATTCAACTTGGTATGGCCTTTGGCTTCGTGTGAACTTCCTGATATTCACAATGACGAATGAACAGTAAAGATGAATGTATCGCCCACCAGATGACGTGATAGTTGATCTCGACCGGACCGCAGAAATGCAGATCTGGTATATAGTAACCTCATAGCTGGGCACAATAAAGTATTTTGTTTATTAATGAGCCCCAGTGTATGATTCATGTGATTTGTAACGGCCTTGACCCCGCTGCATGTCACTCAGTACAAGTTGGTGACACCGCGTGACGTCACGCGTTACACGTGCTCATCCGTGTTTTTGTTGTGTCCCGTTTTATCGCTTCGTTTGTTTACCCTTTAATTAGTATGGCTTCTGAGGTGCTGTAATCCTAATGCTACTGTTAACTTGGTGCACACACTCCGCACGCTCAATGTGTGAATTGTTGGGGGTGGTTTATGACTATTTCACTATCGAGTTTTCCCGCCAAGTAGGGGTACTTTATTTTTAAATACTGCCCACCTACCAACTGTTGAAAGTTGCAATACCGGAGTACACACTACGCAGTAACTAATAATGAATAAATAAATGTATTTTTCCTTCCTGGAAGACAACAAAAATAAATATCATATCCTACCCCCAAATTATCCTATGGGGTTGTGCTAGGAGAGGGGCTTTTGAAAATGGTGGCAACATTTAATACGTATGGCGCCATGGCCACTACTGCTGCCAGGTATAATTTTATAGATTAGGTTTTTCTTCTGCTGCTTTTGTTTTAAGAAAAGAATACATGTTTTCAATTTAATTCTATTTATTTATAGCTCTATTTTAAGATTAATCAAATTAATAGCTATAAATTAAATTGAAAACTTTTGTTTTTTAGAAAAAGCAGCAGAAGAAACACCCAACTAGACATGGCAGTAGTGGCCTTGGTGCCACATCCCCATCTATGTATAGAACTCAACACGGTACGAGTACAGTAGTAGTAGTAGTAGTGTTCGTCGGGTTAATAACGACTTAGGCCTCATATTTGGGCCCATAGACGACCCCGACTTGACTGTCCTATGCCAGCCCATAGGACAGTGGACCTCCTGATTATAGTGGATTCCGAACCACTTGGGAAACACAGTGAAGTCACACGATTAGTTCGGAGGTGACCAGGACAAGTCCTACCATGTTTCCCTACCGGCACTGTGCACACGACCAAGTTATCTGCAGCTTTGAACCTGCTCTGGTCCGCTGGATTCAACTTGGTATGGCGGCCGGCTCATACCATGGAGCTAATAAAACTATGGAGCCACCATGTCGTATTTCGGCCGTGCTGGAGGACTGAAGCCACGACCATGCCCCCTCATAAGTGCATTTTGGCGGGAAATTCAAATTTAATAGTTTTATTATATGTTTTCTTTATAGTTTTCTTTGTTGTTTCATATATAATTATATTTATTATTTACATTTATTATATATATTGTTTAAAATTTAAATTAAAAGTACTGAAAGAGCTGCATTAAAAAAATTTATTTTTTATCTAAAAGTAGGGAAAACTTTGCTAAAAATTTTGTTTAAAATGTAAATTAAAAGTACTCCAAGTTCTGCATAAAAATATTGCTGGTTAGCTGGCATGATTTTCCGTTCTAAATAATCTTTAAATAATCAAATAAAAAATAAAATGTTAACATGGTATCAAATGGCAAAAGGCTCAATCTGGTCCTATACTACGGAAATAGCCGAAGTCAAGCGGCTTCAACCCGAATGTTTACGATGAGTCTATAGTTTTACTATGTCTATGGCTCATACGAGTACAGACAAAAGTTTCTGTAGTTCGAGTCAAAGGTGAAAGATTGGCGGGAGAGATGTTATGGTAATTTGTGTGGTATTAATTGGTGTGGCGTAGATACCGCGGGAATCTGTCGTCCAGGCACAGGTACGTGATATGACCATTTATGTACGTGCTGTCCACTCTCAAGGTCGCCCATACTGTCCCAGCCTCTTCGGCCCCATTGTTTACTTCCAGTGCATGGAAACTGAAAGTCATATTGTCGATGCAGTCAAGTATAAATGGCACCGCTATAATCCAGTTGATTATGAATTGGTTTATGAGACGCGTCGTACAAATTCTTCAAACCATACAGGTTTACATACAAAAAATTATTTCGGGGGGGGGGGGGGTCCGGACCCCATGGGCCACCCCCCTGGGCACGGTCATGCTTCATGAGTGTAAAAACAAGTTTTCGCCTACCTTAGTAAACTCCCGATTGAACTGAGAGCGGCGAGAAAAGCTACTAACTTCCCTAAATTGTTTAGAGACCATCTCTTAGAGAAAGCTTTCTACACTGTCATTAAGACACAATGGCACAATAATAAGCACAATGGCAAAAATGACAGAACTACCTGATTTTGACGATATTTTGACCATTTTATTTATTACTTTCTTGTGGATTACTTGTTGATTACTTGATAGTATAATTTCAAATTTATTGATTGATTGATTTATTTATTTAGCCTATTTATTGATTTTTGAATTTATTTATTTATTTATTATTGACGACGTCTACTACCACATGTATTGTACCTTACGGTTAAAAATGAAATAAATAAATATTGTATTGTCTAGAGACCCTATACCATGATAGCTAAATCCTTGTTGGGTTAGGTCGTTAGGGTACTTGCAAAAGTATAGACAGGTACATTATTGAGGATCGTCGTGTGAGGTGGTCGGTGCGTGACCTTATGCCTTCTTATCAGTACCTGCGCACCTATAATAGAATTGCACCAACACTGGCTGACTGGTAGTCATTCACACAATACGAGCCAGACATATTTTGATTTTTTTTTTTTTTGGTGACTGGCTTCTAGCATTTTTTTTTAAACCGTATTTATGACACTGCCTTTCCTTGTATTTTACTTGTCGTGGGATGTATGGGCTATTTTTATCTTGGAAGACGACGGGCTAGAATTAAGAACTAAAGCACTATACTATTATGGAGGTACTTACTGGGATGTGTAACACGGACAGTATAGAGACCTGGAATAGGCAAACACCGCAAACATGAAAGATGTGGTCTGTCCGGGTGATGGAATTTACGTGAAACAGGCCGCTGTTGGTTCATAAACGTCAAATCAAATTTTATTATCAAATCAAATTTTATTAAATCAAATCAAAACAACATTTACTATATTAAAAAATGGAGGGGGGCCCAAAGGAAAAGTCCCCTGCTGGGCCCCCTTTAAAAGTACAAGTGAAAATTAGTACAATACAAATAGAAAAAAAAAAATTAAACGTTAATAGACGTGATATTATAATCATTCACAGTGCTTTCTAATTAGGATTCAAGCTTTGAATTGTGTTGTTTATTGCTTCCAGTACTGCTCCAGTCACCTGGCCATGTATTAATTTACTTCTAGGTTCAGCTCAGCTTTATCAATGGCCACTGGAGCCATAGAGTTCAAGGGTAGAAGAAGTTTTCTTCTAAATTTTTATGCTGACCGCCCATCTTTCATTGCTCTTAAAGTTCAAAGGAAAGGCTGTTGGTGGGCCTTGCTGTACTACCAAGGTGTCCCGTATAGACGGCAGTAGTGTAGCAACCGGGTCCGGGTGGTCAGAGTGGCGCAGGCCCTAGGATTCAGACTCCAGAGCAAAAGGGTGCAAAAAGAAGATTAATAAAAACAGTTCCAATTTTTTGAATTATTTTTCTTACTACATTAGTTGAAAATTATTGTTTTATTACAGCAAGTGATGAACGGGGAATTTTAGTGTGCGATGATTAGGAACAGTTTGGCAAGGCAAGGCAGATTTTAAAGCTATGAATTATGAAGGGGCGCCATTACTACAGCCCTGGCTAAGGGCACCAAACACTCTAGCTACACCACTGAGAGACGGGAGCGTCTACCAATTTTAGCCGAGCACGTGAAACGATTTACGGAGAAAGAGGGAGGACGTCTAACCGCAGGCACTAGTACGATACGAGTGAGTGTGATATCTGGCAATCGATTCTCGAGACTCAATGGATCATCTTCACCAAATACCAAGTGCACACGACTTACACTCAATTACCACCGTAAGATGAGAGCGCAGCGGTCAAGCGCACCATGCACGCCTCGCTCTTTCCCACCCGACATTTATGGGTGCATCTATTGTAGTCGTTTGCTTTAATGATTTGTTTAGGACTGTTCAAGCCTATTTGAAGGGCAAGGTCGCGGGTTGCGGGCCAAAACCAGCTATCTGCTCTCTGTGTTTACTCATTTGTCATTCAAGCTATTTCCGGATGGGTTCACCTGGTTATTGCTCCCTGATGCGTTGTGCTGTTGCAGTTTGAGGGTCAATAGTTACTGATAACTTGCAACTGTCGCTTTTATTTCAATACATGCGGCCTTCAATGCTTCTTTATTAGTCAAAACCGACTTCGCCATTCCCTAGTAGATGTAATTACACTTGAACATCTTGACGGTGATATGATACTTATGCTGTAGCTTAGGTCACAATAAGGTACTGTGTTCTGCCGTATATAAAAAAATGGTGCTACACTCTTTAGGGAGCACTTTAATGAGTATCCTGTGTATAAGGATCGCCACAGTTACAATACAAGGCATGCCGGAGACCGGGTTAATTGTAAGAGTGGGCTCAAAGGCCCAAAATTCGCCCATATGGACTTTTATCTTTCTTTCTTTCTCAGTCACAGTAGCCAGGCGGACAGCCCGACAGCGTAGTCCACGAGCCGCAGGCATCCGCTTGTACAACGCTCTACCAGACGCCATAAAATAGCTTTCAAGAAAGCACTAGTTAATTTTTTGCAACAACGAAGATTGTGCAATATGAATGAATTGTAAAGCTATAGGCTATACCTATATTTATTTATTTATTTATTTATTGTATATTAGAACGCAAGATGACTGTGCTCAATGTTTTATTATTATTGTTATAATAAGATGTTACGAAGATGGGCAAATACACTAAGCTTGATTGAAGGGAAGATAAAAGGCCGGAGGGCTCCCAGCAGAAGCAGAAAAAAAGAAAAACTAGAGGTAGTCGTTTGGCAAGAATACGACTTCGAATACGGCAGCTGTCTCCAAGGTTCAAATTGCCATGATGGACGCCATTCTGCCATAGAAGAGGCATGTACCTATAGAGTATACAGACTCCGACTTTCACCCGAAAGTTTGTTGGTTCGAGTCCCACACTTGCTACATTTTCTGGCCATGCTTTGGAGAGCATGTAAAGTAGGCGGTCCCAGGCCTTCCTAGTTGAGTGTAAGAGAGGGCTTTATAGCCTTAACTCCTCTAGGTTGGCTTAGTAAGAGATCAAAAAATCAATTTATTTATTTAAAAGAATAAGAAATTTGAAAGCAAAAATTGGGTGCGAACATATAAGCGATTGTCAGCAGCGCGGTCTAGGAGTAAGCGGTATGAAGGCGCGATGTAAAGGACGTGCGAAGTCCGGCCTAGGACTGAATGGAATGGGGGTTGTGTATGGTAAATAAGGAGATAGTGGAGTTAACCCCCCCCCCCCCCCCCCGCTCTCTGGCCCCCCGGCGTCTCCTTTTACTACTTTTCCCATTACTCCCCCGTCCCCGCCCCCTCCCTCTACCCCATCTCCTGCTTTCATTTGCCCATTGACGGTTTTCGTTCCTTCTCGCATTCTCCGCTGATCTATCAGAGGCTGACAGTCCGCCTCCTGGGTAGCGTGCCTCTGCGATATCCAGGGGTCAGTTAAACAACCTCCAGCAGACTCGTACGAGGACTTGGTTACGCCTGTTACATTGTGTCAATAGGAACCATGTCTCAGCTTCTCCAATATCGCTTGTAGCCGGTGTAGCTTAACATCGAGGGTGAGGGTTTGTACGACTTTGGCAAATGGTCAAAAATTCACAATATCCTAAATCCATGGGTTCGATAGCATTGGGCTAGTTTGATATACTTCCATGGCATGCTGAAGGGTAGCTCCCAAATATTTTATTGTTTTATTACTTATATTTCTTCTTACATCCAGTATACATATACAATCGTTGTAAACAAAATCTACTGACCCAGTGACGGATCCAAGCTTTGCATAGACATAACGCGTTTAACGTTAGCACAGCTACGCGACTGTGGGGGGGGGGGGGTCGTCGGGGCCTCCCCTGGAGAAAGAATTTGAAAGTGTAAGGAAAACATTTTTGTTTTGACGTTGTTTTCCTTTAGTATTTTTAATAATTAAATTATAAAATGTTGGCATCCAACATTTTGGAAAAATTTCCTTCAGGATGTAGGTACAGTATGCTTTTCTTAGATTTTTAATATCTTCTACCGTTTCCGAGAAAAATGTTATATCCATCGAATCTGGGCCACCCTGTATATTTTACACACATACACACATTTCGAAGTGTCCTGGGGCCAAGGACGGATCCATCCTTTTTTTTTGGGGGGGGAGGTAGTTTTGGGTCAAAATAGGAAAAAAAAATGTATCGATTAGATTAGAGCGTAATAAATTAACTTACAATTGATTTACCACATTGGGGGGGGGGGGGCGTCCATATCTGGGGCTCAGTGGTGTGTCCGTGACTCTGAGACGTCTCATCACCATGACAATGGATCTGAAAAATGCACATTAAATGTAAAACTACTATTTTTACAATTTAATTATAGCTTATTTACTAGTATTTCGCGACTGTGCTCTTCCTTTTATTGCGCCTTTTCCTCATAGAGAATCGGCGGCACGACAGCAGCGTTTCCACACAGTCCTGTTGTGCGCGTTCTGTATATAATTAAAAAAAAAAAACCTTGGTAGATGACTTAGTATGATCATTAAAAGACGGTTTCTGCCAAATTTTTGTCTTACTTAACAGCCTACCTGTTGCCTGTTGAAGGCTCGCACTTGACAGTATTCCCTGAATCGCTGAATAAACATGCTGATAAATATTTACGAGGACACTGTTTATTATTCGTCTCTGCCCCGGTTAATTCTGCATATTTTGGCAGCTCATTTGTAAAGATGAGTATAGCCTACGCCCAATATGCAAAGTCCCTTAAGTAGGTATGCTGTCGGTATTTCCTTGTAACAAGGTTGAACCTTCAAGATAGTCCCACTGTTGTTTTTACTCAACTCTTTCTGGCTTTATTTCGGAGGGCATTTAAAGCAGGCCCTTTAAAAATATAAATAATACTAGGGCCACTAGGGGGTGGCCCTAGTATTATTTAAAGGACTTTTTATGGCCTACTTTAAATAGTGGCCCATTGTACCTTGCCCTGTCAAGTGTCAATCAATTTTCGGACATGATTGGGTTTTGTAATATTTTCAAGAGTACGTCCATTAGAGTAAATTGTCAAAATCCGGGGGGAGGGTGGTGGAGGTTTAGAACCACAAAAACATTATTAATATCCATGATTTCAGTGCAGATTCAAACGTAAACATTGACAAAAGAAAGCCCGAAACACCGAAATTGCTAACATATTGCAAACAGATATTAGTTTATTTATTTGTATTATATATAAGTCTTTTCAGTGTATTTGTTTGATTTATTCGAAAATCCTTGGGGGGGGGGGCGGCACTTGACAAGTACCTAAGGGTGACTAAGCCCCCTCCAGACTCCCCCTTACTACGCCAATGAGTACGCCTGAGGCCCTACTATGGCCATTATTTTTAATCTTAACCTGGGATTAAGAATGTAAACAAGATAATTTTACAATGGAAAGTGCTATTCAAAATTGTTTTGTTTACATTTTTAATCCTAACAATAGGTTAATACAGCAGTATAACTTATTAACTTATTAACTTATTCACGGGTTTTTTTTTTTTTTTTTTTTTTTTACCTTCGTGGGGCCTACTCGTTTGAGTTCCTATAAGCGTCGACCTAGAAGGTCTTTTGCTTCCACGTTTGCCGTCTACGCCCATCTTATAACACCAGTCTTTTTGATAAATTCTAGTGTTTTTGTGATGGGATTAGATCGGATGGTTTCCTCTTCAGACCTAGGGTGGCCAAGAGTTTGGTATCGAGTTTTTCCCAGCGCTTCACATTCAAAGAGAATGTGTTCAGCTGTTTCTTCTTCAACTTCACACAGTCTGCATCTATACTGTCGTTTTTCACGCCAACCCTATGCATGTGTTTGTTGAAGTGGCCGTGGCCCGTAAGCGTGCCAACCACCCTTCTAGCTTGCTCTCTACTTAAAGAGAGAAGCTGATCGGTGAGCTTTTTACTAGGACCCGGAATAACCTTCTTAGCAAATCTGCTTTCCGGGACTTTCTTCCATTCCTCTGCAGTTTTTCTCTGCACCCATTTTTGTACAGAAGTACGGGCCTGGCAATAAGCCATCCCATACTTAGGTTCTGCACCAATGAATGGCGTTTCTGCACCTTTTCGAGCCAGCTCGTCGGCTCTTTCATTCCCATCAAAGTTCGAGTGAGCCGGGACCCAAATTCATGGGGTTAAAAATTTAAACAAAACAATTTTGAAAAGCACTTTCCATTGTAAAATCTTGCTTACATTTTTAATCCCAGGTCAAGATTACAAATAATGGCCATAGTAGGCGCAGGCCGTAGGTACAGTAGGTTAGTATAAATAAAGTGTTAATAAATATGATTCGAAAACGTTCCTATTGTATTTGCTTTTAATATATAATATATTGTAATAACGCAGACAATAGACACTCAAACATTTCTCGCTCATAAATTTCAAACAATTTGGAGTACAGTACGTTTTATTTGTCAGGTTTTTTCCTTGCTAGAAATACCCAGCAGATGTGAGCCTGAATATAGCAGCCTACCTGAGCCTGTGCTGCGCAGCCCGTGTCAAGACTCCAATATAACGGGCCTTGGATAGTCATTTTTCCCATAAGCTAAACACTCACTGTACCTGGTACCTATTTCATCGTCGGCCCTCGTTTCCTGAATACCCATTCGCCGTAAGAAAACTGGTTTGACTGTGCGCCTGCTATGGTGCCGTGGTTTTTGCTAGCTAATTGGTACCAACTATACGTTTTCTCCTTTGCGTTGGTAGTGAAGGTGCGCTTGCCGCTTGGTTTCAAAAGCATTGGCTCGGGTTGGCTGATGGCCTTTCCAGTGAGGTTCTTATGCATTCCGTCCTTATAAAGGAAATTTTATGGGAAGGTGGCGCTCTCTACTGTTAATTATTTGGAACTTAGGATGGCAGCTTTCAGCTCTTTCGAAATGAATTAACAGTAGCCTACTATAAAGTATAACCAATAGTAAACCCAAAGTAAACCAATTACCAAATGTCCTTCGATGGCATAGTGGTAGCGTGCTTGTACTTGTGCGAGTCTCTACACACCATGCAATCGGGGACCTGTCGTAACTCTACGCAGGTATTACCTATAGAGGCGGCTGAAGAGGTTATTCGGATATTAATTCAATTGTTTGTATGCGAATAATCTTTAAAAAAAAACTAGTATGAGTTATTATCTGTTAATGAGTTCCAGTTTCTCTGGTGTGCTATTTGAGCCCCCTCCACTCCTTCTTACCCCTCAAATTCTATTGATAAAGGTTAACGCCAATGGTGTAATATTATTTAGCTAAGGGTTAGTTGGACTTACATTGCCCGCTGTGTTAATAGTCATTAGAGGTAGGGGCCTCACAGTCATCGAACAATTGGAGCCCATTGTCAGGGGAAGGGGGTGAAGTTTCGTGAGTGGGTGCTATACTCCCATCATCAGGCTTAGTCTTGATAAAGACTGATGGTTTTGGGACGACATTACTCTTTTATTCTACTCTGCATTATAAAGTAAATCCGACCCCCTTGAGGATTCAAATTCTGATGATTCAGGACCTTCTCCGGTCCCAGTCCCACTCTTAGAAGATCGTCTTCAATTTGATTCCTGAGCCATTGCCTTCGGCTTCTGAAAACACAGGGAGAAGGGAGTTGACTGACAGGGTGGACCTCCTGATTATAGTGGATTCCGAACCACTTGAGGAACATAGTTAAGTCACACGATTAATTCGGAGGTGACCAGGTAGTCTCAGCGCGTTATCATGTCCCACCATGTTCCCCTGCCAACACTGTGCACAGTGCCAAGTATGCTGCAGTTTATTGTAACAGCTTCTGTCCTGGTGGACTCAAATTGGTATATGGGAATATATGTGATCTAACCCAGGAGTCGGGAACCTTTTTGTTCCCTGAGCCATATTTCATAATAAAACAATCCCAGTTCCCAATTATTGGCCGTGGTCGATTTCAAAGTGAACTTCCACACTCAGTTTTTTTCTGCCCCATTTTTTGACTCGCCTTTGTAATTATGTTGTTTCATTTAACAGTTAACATGGCCCACACCCTTAAGAAACCCTATTTGTTTTTTTTTATCGCTCGAATAGACAGTTAACTGTGCATGACTTGGGGGCCATTGGAATCCAAAATGTAGGGATTGTGGGGTGCGGCCGTGGGAGGCTGTCATAATTTTACTGCTATTTATCATCTCTTTTGATCTGCATTTCTTAAAATTCGAGGAAAATAGCCTATTAAGAGGATGCTGGAAGTAGACATTTCCTACCCCAGGAATCAGGATCACGCCTGACAGTTTTCAAGTTTATATAAATATAATATAAAGTTAATGAAGTATTAAAGACTTAATCTATCCAGAATCCAAGTTGCAGAACACTATTTTCTGATACTTCATATCATTTGGCATTTAATGGGTTTTTGGCTTTGAAATTTAAAAAAGAAAGAAAGTGAAAGCTCGGTAAGTCTCAGTCCCTTTCTCTTCTTATTTTTCTTCTTCTACTGGCTCTACAGCCCTTAAAGGGCTTTGGCCTGGTCAACAATACTCCTCCACTCATCTCGTTTATGTACGACGCTCCACCACCTACGGCCTCCCAACTCACGGAGGTCACATTATAAGTTTAAAGGAGAAATGTTTTATTTTGTTTTCCAACGCCTGCTTTCAGCATTTCTGCTTTTTAAGCAACCCTGTCTGCCTGGCGGGGGAGTGAGTCTGTTTATTTACTTGAGACACCATAACGGCAGACTCCTTGACCTCAGGGAGAAGGGGTGTTGACAGACAAGATGGACCTCCTGATTATAGTGGAATCCAAACCACTTGGGGAATAGAGTAAAGCCATCATGAGTAGAGGAAGAAGAACGCAATGATCCACAGTAAAATACTTTAATAGTGACCGGTTTCGGATAAAATCCATCATCAGACTTTATCCGAAACCGGTCACTATTAAAGTATTTTACTGTGGATCATTGCGTTCTTCTTCCTCTACTCATGATGTTCTCCAAGTTCCACGAAGTCACCAAGGAAACTCTCACAAGGAGATTAAAGCCACACGATTAATTCGGAGATGACCAGGACTCAACACGCACTTAGACTGACTGGTATAGTCTCAGCGCGTTATCATGTCCCACCATATTCCCATGGCAACGCTGAGCATACTACCAAGTTTGCTGCAGTTTTTACAGGCTCTGTTCTTGGGGATTCAACTTGGTATGGCCGTTGGCAACAGCGAATACACTGCACCGAAACTAATAAATTCCTTATGTACCGTAATATAGTACTATACGTATGAGCCAAAATAGTCCTCTCTACACCTTGGATAGACATGTAATTTATTTATCAACTTGCGTATCAGTAAATTAAATAAAAAATAAAAACACCCAGTTTTACTGTAAGTTTGTTCCTATTGTGATAAATTTCTATCGCCACCATTTTCATAAGAAGCTGTTCATTGAACGATATTGTCACAATGGCAGAAATTAATTGATTTTGGTTATGTCACAAATCGTTGTTTTTCAATATGTTGCAACGATTCCCGTTGTTAATAGTAACGCTTGGTACACATGGAAGCTGAGAAATTTATAACGGGAACGAATGGGCTGCTGATAGGTTGGTGCAATGAAAAGTTAATTTCTGAACGCACTTCCGAAGGTTTTGTGACGTTGACGCGTGTTCGGGGCTTGTCCACGGGAAAAATTGTGCAATTTTGTGCGGTCAGCTTCCCGCCAGCTGGCGAAATCGTTGAGAAAACGACAAGAAATCTTCTGCTAGCCCTCTGGCGACAATGGAAAAGACGTCAGCAAATCGCGAGTGAGAGAATCGTTCGTGTGTACCGGGTGTAAGTGATTTGGACGCAATAAAATTAAAATGTCGGTATAATTGGCATTAGTTTCTCACAAAACATTGATTTCATTTGGCGCAGTTGTGTCGACTAGCTGGCATTTATCTTATCAGACTGTTTGTGACCTCACCGGTTATCTACAGCACGGCTCCGGCACGCCATATAGATGTAGATACCGACTACCGTCTCATATTCATATACCAATTCGCTGTAATATTTCTGCTTATGAAAATGAAGGGATGTAGCGCATCCCGGATGTGCTATATCACCTGTATCATAGGAATTTGACGTTAAGCTTCATATGATAAAAGAATTTTTAGTTGGTGACATTTTGTATATTAAGCATACTGGTAAAGTAAAAAGTAAATTCGTGTCGGGGTGGTACTACCCGTGGTACAGGAGTTTTCAGGTTGCATCAACAGCCTCCTGTTTAACCTATCGACAGTCAGGGAAGACTGCCGGGACCGCCGGCTTTACATGCCCTCCGAAGCATGGTAGTCAGAAGATAAATAATTGTACCACTAGAAAATTTTGGCATTCGGGTGGGACTCGAACCAGTCACCTTCTGGATGGTAGTCCGAGTCGTTACCTCTACGCCATTCTGACTACGACAGCATACTGGTGCAACAATATGACAATATATTAATTACTACTATATAATATACAATACCGGTATGACGATAGGCGATGTATTTAAAGAGAAAGCAGAAAATATTTGTTGAACAGATAACAATTTTCCATTGATTATATTGTATGTTTTAGGGTATAGTCCACGCAAAATGAGGAAAGTATCGACATGGAATGTTTTGATCCAGTGCAACACTGTAAAAATATTCTTTGCACAATTTTTGTTATGCCTTGCATCCAATGCAACAAGGTAACACAAAATGGTGCAAGGAATATTTTTACAGTGTTACAAAGGATCAAAACATTCCATGTCCATACTTTTCTCATTTTGCGTGGACTATAGCTGAACACGTAATATAGTAGTACAGTTTAGAACTGTGTCCTGTGGACTCCCACCGTGGCCTAGGACTTTGCCAAATTTACTAACACTAGAACTTCAATTACCTGAATCAATAATCAATTACCCGGATTTCATTCTGGAGTTTTTCCATAGAAGGGTATAATATTGACGAAAAAGAGCTTGTTTTTCTGGTACTGTATCATGTACTCATTAATTAAATTTTTTAATGTGCATTGCGTACAGTAATGGGTATTGTGTACTGAACTATCTGTGCAAGTGTATTGTTGCAGTCTAGGTTTAGTCAACAGTGCTGTAAAAATAAGTTGTTTAACTGTCTTATCTCTTCACCAGCTTTCGGACAATTCAAGTTTGCAGTTGAGGATCAGCCATTTTGTTTTCAGAAACTGAAACCACCGTGGATTATCGGAGTGTGAATATAGAGTTCCACTGTGTGTAATTTTCTACCTCAGAAATGTTGTGTATGGCAATCATCCCCGTTGATGTTGCAGTAAGACCGGTCAACCACCAGCAAAACACAAATCCCTTGGTATGGCTCAATTGGTCTAACTCCGATAATTCACAACGGTTTCCGAAAACAAAATGTATTATCCGCAACTGCAAACTTGAATAAAATTGTCCGTGAAGACATATTGACAGAAAAGGGAGGGAAATCAAAATCAAACTACGCCAACACCCGTAAACAAAGTTGAAAGTTGCGAGTACTGGGCCGGCGGCGTGAAACCGGTAGATATCGTCATGCAATGTACATTGTAACACGTGGTTTGCGGGGATGACCCCTAGACACTGAAGAGTCAGCGAAACAAATGCGAATGTGTGTGGGTAAGTGAGATAAGTGATCATTAAAATGGCCACGACCGCCGAAAACCCGTTTATCAACGCATTGACGTGCACCTGTCACATCCGACGACCACGTGCTCCGCTCGCTGCAATTTAATCCATCTCAAACTCGGATGCTTTCCCGCCTTTATGCAATCCACTTCCGGACTCGAGGCGCTATTGACACTTGTCTGATGACACGTCCCGCCCCCGCCCGCCGCGCCGCTTGTTTATAATCGCCGTGACTTGAATTCTCATCATTATCTCCTCTGTGTTCTTTTTTTTATGGTCTTTCTCTTTGTTGTTGATGTTGAGTGAGGTCGTGGTGTGTAAATGGGCGGGTGCGGTGGTTTGTTAATTGTTTGGTTATTGCTATTGATAACGCAGGTCGCGCGCCTCTGACATTGCTTCTTCATTATTTGGATTGTTACGGCTTTATTTGGTGGTTCTTTTGTTGACATCATTGGGGCTTGAAAGTGTTATCGTTCAAGTTGATGAGTTTGTGTTTAGTGGTGAGCAGTGTAGACTTTAGGTTGGGTTGGTTAGGCTATGATACCTGGATTCAAATGAAATTGGCCTTGCTGAGAAATGTGGCTCTCATTGCTCATGGAAATTCAGACTTTGCTGAGCATTGCTTAATAACATCACTGGATTTTGAACGTGTCGTTGTCGTTAAAGAGCTTGTGTTTTGAGTTGAAAGTGAGCTAATGTTGAGTGATACACTTCTATTTAGAAGGAAGTTTTATGAAACCTAGGCCTACTTTTCGGTCCCTTGTCCAATGTTTTGGGCCATTGGTAAACTGGTATACGTCCTCGATGTCAACCTGCACCGGCTACAAGCGATAATGGACAAGCTGAGACAAGTCTACCATTGGCGCAGTCTAACCGGTGGAAGCATGGCCTAGCCAAGTACAGATAGGAGTTGAGCGATAGACTTTTTAGGCCGATTTGATTGAGATCTAAGACTTGTCATAATGTAGCTGTCCGATAAAGCTAGACTGTTTTCCTAGAATGAACATACCGATATTTTACAATTTTTTTATATTGTCTTTATGTAAAGAAGAAGCCGAAGTCTTTTTGTATTTTCTAATTACCCGATTAGTCCTATGGGCCCACACCGTGGCCTGGGACTGTGTCAAACCATACTTTTTTTTATTTTTTATAATATGCTAGGCGCTCTGCCCGTTTTGGGCTTCCGCGCTCATGTTGTTATCGCGCCAAACCCAACCCTTCTCAGAGTGTTCCGAAGAGGGGGGTTGACATTAGAAATTTTATGACGAGAGAGGTTACCTTCTCGTCATTTCCCAGCAGGTGTTGCAGAGTGAGGGGGAGCGGCAGAAGGGCTCAGGGGCCAGCGTAACTCGGGCAGGCCAGTATGATGTGCTCCACCGACAGTGGTACGCTACAAAACTGGCAGTTCGGAGGCGGTTCACCATACTACTACTACTACTAATTACCCGATTATACGTAGAATATTACCATAAGCTATTCCAAATTAACCTTGCTTGGGGTTGTGCCTGAGGGGAATAATAATGTATTATGATATTAAGCATCGCCCATTATTAACTAATTAAAGGGTTGTATTAGGTACGAATATGGCTACTTGAATATTAACCGTTGAAATGGTGATGATGGATAATTTATATTCTTTAACAAGACAAATAGGATCAATGGATATGCTCTATGGAAATGTACGCATGCATAGTAAATGGATTGGAATATTAATACACTAGGTATGGATGTAATTGGTAGCCTGCTGATTAACGATTATAACCTTCTTATACAACTGCAACTTTTCTCTCAGACGGTCCTTGGGCAACCTCGTTGCCCAGTGCACTCCTAAAAACAACTTGTCCAAACCATCACCACTAAGGGCGACGCCAGGGAGGGGCAGGGGGGCCACTGACCCCCCAGACCAACCGCCCCCCCCCCCCTGGAGCCTGCTTTAGGAGCCCTGCCCCCAGATACTGCACTACTATTACATGCCAAGCTATAATAATTCTTTTACGAAATGACTTTAAAGGGGGCCTACCTCCTGCCCCCCCCCCTTAGCTAAAATCCTGGCGTCGCCCTTGATACCACCACCTATCAGAGGCCCCCACCTAACGGTGCAATTATCCACAAGAATCCCGCGCCTTAAAAAAAATAGAAAACGAAAAACAAATTATATTCGATATAAAATATCTACAGTAACTACCTACTTGGCGCTGGCCAATAGTACTGTATAATATAGTTGTATACCTATGGAATTGCGAAGGTTAAAAGTGACAGAAACCAGTAATGATAATAAAAACAACTAGTATAAACCTGGTAGGCCAATCATATTGTATATTGTAAGCCTCAACAGACGTACTGTCTTGATTATTTAAAAAAAATTATCACTCAAAAAAATTCAAATACTATAGGCCTATTATACACCTATAACCTAATTAAGTAATAGCCCAATAGTGGAACGATTCATTAATACAATAACAATTATATTTATAAGTTGGAATTTAATGGCTCGAGCTCAGTGAACGGCAAAAAAGGCAAAGGGGATTCGTGTCAGGGCAACATGAAATAATGGGGAGGGGGCTGCAGGGGAGGGTTGTATACAATACGGTCGAGGGTTGCTAGGCAACGCCGGCTTCAATTGAAAACAGTGGGGGATGCCCTGTCCTAAATCGAGGGACATTTCTCTCTGTTCCCGCATCTCTTCTCCAACTTCATTCCTGCGTTTCTTGCCGACAGCAGCGCATGCATTGCATGCTGACTGCAGCACGGACGTCGTCGTCGCGTACTCCTGGCGACTAATCAACAGATTTTTCAATTTCTTCGTTTTTAAATGCCTCCTCTATCGAAGAATGGCCATCGTCATGGCAATTAGGGGTTTGACCCGAAAAGGGAAGTCGTGCCAAATCACTGTCTCAGGGTTATCAACCACAAAGTTCTTCTTCTGCCGAGAGCCCTCAATACTTCTATCTTCCCTTAGATTATTATGTCCGAAGTATGTTAGTTTCCGTTTCTTAACCATCAGCATCAACATTCGCTACAGGACCTCAGCATTAGGGGCACTGTCTCTCCAGCATTCGTTTCTACACCCACATTTCAAATTCACGGATTCTGTTTTCCATAGCTTGCGCGTCGAAGTCCATCCCTTCATACTTCTAATTAAATTAGCCACTGTCATTAGAAATGAAATGGCACCCAAATGGTATAGAGGTAGTGAAAAGAGCCATGACAGAGCCGACACACTGTAACAGGAGAATGTTTCCTCCTTGGCTAGGAACCCCAACGGCTACCTTACCTTTACGGGTAGGGAGAAAACGCAGCTGCCGGCACATTGCTGACCACAACATTCTAAATCGAGGTAGGACGGATGCAGGGGGGGGGGGGGTCGCTAACCCCCAAATTTAGTAAGTCTGTTGTAAGTTAATAATTTAATATACGTTATAATTTAATCGAAACTACATAAGTTTATATTCTCTTTTGACCCACAACTACCGTTCAGACCCTCATTGAGCAGTCGTGCCACAATTACCGAAATTCTTTCGGAAATACCGGCGAAGTTTTTGCCTCGTCTGAGTTTACACTGAAATATTGTTTACCCCAGCATCCCAAACTGAGGTGAAGAGGTGAACTCCCTCCCTCGGCCATTCCTCAGGTATGTACTCTTTTTTTCCCCAGAGATTACGAAGTGTATTCACTGTATTGTGCTTGTCTTGTTAGATGTTAAAGCTGTTATGAGTTCGGTATTATATTTTTTTTTTAAAGATTCAGGGACAATTAGCAGTAACAGACCTATTGTGACCCCATTGACCTTCTTTTAATAACATGCAATTTCTCAGAAAATATCGATCGTAGAGCCATGGCATTTTACAAAGTAGAAGAAATGTTCCTCTATATTTTGGTTTATGGCCGTCACTGACACCAATTGGCCACAGTTTTGGAACTCCTTCGATATGACATTCTCAGTGCCTTATTATTTTTAACAAATCAAGTTCAATCTGTGGCCGATCGGTATTAGTGACTGCCACATAGTGTGCATAGATAGGATGCACTCGATATGCGTGCTGTGAATTGCGATATAAAGTGGATTATAGTATACCTAGTATTGGCGCATCCAACTGAAAAAGGTACGATACGTCTGGCCAACTTACATAACACCCTATGTCTCACTGCAACATAACCTATAGTGTGGCCAGACATTGACGGTGCAATTAATTAAACCTGGAGCACCAAATTTACCCGTTGCCCACTGATGATGTCTCAATAATTTGTCTAAATAAATTTCTTTAACCTGGAAAGTTATGGTGCAATTCTTACTGATCAAAATCCACATTCGTAGTGCAGGTTGAGACAGGCATAATGTAGTTATAATATTGAAATGAAATGAAAATACGACTTTATTGTAAACAAAACAAAAGGCGAACAATAAGACTATAAAGTCTTGTTTTCATGCTTGTATATTATATAGTTATAATTAAACGTGAAACTCGAAATTCACCCCTTGTCCACTGATGATGTCTCTGTAACAGAGGCTGAAACCTTTGCAAAATATTTCATTAACCTGGAAAAGTATGGTGCAATTTTTCCTGATGAAAATCCATACTCGTAGTGCAGGTTGAGGCAGTATTTGGAATATTGTAGTGTTAATTAATTAAGCCAGAAACAAAAAATTTACCCCTTGTACACTGATGATGGTTTAGAAACAGAGGACGAAACTTAGGCACAGGGTCTCATCCCACCAAGTATTATGCAGGAGCTAATGAAGAAGTCCTAAAGGAGAAGATATTAATTATAGTATTGTGATTAAATTTGTCTACTGTCGGAAAATGTGTGGAGTAATTTTTTTCTTATGAAAAAACTGAAGAAGTTGCAGCCATGGTCGTGGTGCAGGTTGAGACAGGCATAGCTGGTATATTGTACAGTATATGGTAGGTAGGGACACGGTGGTAGAGAGAGCGGCTGGCCCGAGTTGCAGGCCATGGACATAGCGCTCCGCGTAGCCTACAATCCGTTTCAACATACTTGGAGACCCGTCTGAACAAGGAGCGCGGCCTTACTCATTGTCTGGGTTTCCCGTCAGGCAATCCGATGGAAACCGGCTCACTGTCTCGCTAGTACCTGAATACGGCTCTTATAGGTATCCTGTTGAGGTGTCGCAGCTTTCAACATTTCTGAACTGTTCGTTGCTGCGACAGAATTATTGATCATCTGTTTCTGACAGCTTTGATTACGATACTCATTGTGAGTAAAATTACTTTACAAAGGTATTTTATTCACAATGAGTGACAGTAAGTTGTACAAAGTTAATAAGGAGACTATTATGTGTATTGCTAGGAACTGAATAGCTTTAGAATAAGAATACTGTCTAGATATTTACTGTATGTTTTTTTACGTCACGTCACTTTAGAATAAGTTCTTTTTATGCATTGTTAGAATAAGATTGTTTAAGTTAAGCGTATGTATTTTGTAAATTGTGTTGTTCTTGGACGTGGGTTAGGCAGAAAAAGACTTTCTAGTCTTAAGTCTCGCCTCGTAAATATAAGACGTTTATTATTATTATTATTATTATTGTTATTATTTTTATTATTGATTGCGATAACCTGAGACACGTCCCCTCTAAAGATTTGACTAGCTAACACTAGATAGAGATAAGGGTTGGCTTGAAAACAATACTTTATAGTCTTATTGTTCGCCTTTTGTTTATTTTCAATAATGGCGGTTTTCACTTCATTCATTCATAGAATTGGGTTTTACTTTAATGAATTTACATATTATACAAAAAAGTGCGGGGAATTTAAACTAGATATAATAAATCAGCTTTTAATCCTATTGCAGTATATTGTATAACACTGACATAAAATTAACTTTGGTTGAAGAGGTAACCTCCTCGTTCAAACCGAGTAGTAGTTAAGTAATTCTGCCTTGTTGGGGTTACCATTTGTAAATGTTTAATTCTTGTTTACTACAGTATATGCTAAACTGTGTGTATCTTGACAATGTGTTTAAGTTTTAGCTTGCATACCGTTTTGTTTTTACTGTTTTCTTGCACTTGACGATGGCGTGAGCCGAAACAAGCTGTTTTTTTATTTTATTACGTAAAACGTTACAAAGAGAATTTTGTTTCCACAATGAGTGTCAGATTTTAATGTTTAAATTTAAAAAATTCCAATAAACCCCCGAAAACCAATCGATTGTATATCGAACTTTTGCACCTGTCCCCCCTCTCGATCTAATCCTATCTATGCCCATGACTATAAGTGATTAGCCCGCCATGTAGGATAACTCGATAACATGCACCAACCAATAAAACAGCGTACAGTCAGACGGATTTCCAATGTTATGTAAAGTCCCAGCTCCTCGCTAAGACAGGTCCTTTCCGTGAGTTTCTACTGCTATTTTAACCTTCGGAAATTAATTCATAACAAACCAGCTGCCACTACTTGCCAGTAAAGGCTAGCTCCTTCTTCTTACGTTGTACCGTGTCTGGTATATTTAAGCCCCAGTGTAAGAAGACTGGTTTGTTAATGGTTTAGGGAATGGCAGAAGTTTCTAGCGGTTGGTTATTATGTGGGTATCAGCACGGAACGTCGACGCAACGCAGCGTTGCCGCGCCAGCTCGGAGCTCTGTTGTACGTCACAATACAACACGAGGCTGCTCAGCTCAGTATTTTATACATTCTATTATTATTGGCCATTGCTAATTTCGTAGCGATCACGTCGACCCTTTGGCTCGGAGTCTCGACTCCTGAGTTCTATTCTCGTTCTGGCCATTTTTTTTTTTTACGATGGAATTTCATATGAAACGCAAGTAGGCCTAGGCCTTGAGTTCAATGTAATGCCGAACAGTTACCTACTGTATGTTTCTTGGAATTGAGAGGTCATTTAACTACTTGCATTGGAAAAGATAAATAAATTAGCCTACACCTGCACTGCAGACGTAGAGATGAGTAAATTATATTGTACAATAGGTACATATTATCATTTAAACGATTTGGTCATATTCATATTTTTGCTTTCCAATTTATACGTAGAGTAAGGAAAGCTTTGTGATGGTCAAAATTTTCGGCTTCGAGATTTCAACGGATTTACACGTTTTGACGTCCCAGGAACCCAAATACGTGTTTTTTACGAAATGTCTGTTTGTTCATCGATTTCCGGGCAAACTACTCGGTCGATTTTCATGATATTTGGCATGTAGGTTCACAAAAATCATACCTCGGGATCCGTTTTTTTTATTTTGAGCTAACTCAATTTTGGGGGGTTTTATTCTCAAAAACCTCCAAAAAAACCTCTAAAAAAATTATTTCCCAAAAACGGCTCCAACGATTTCTTTCAAATTAACAAATTTTGTAGTCGTTATTAATGTCAATAAAATGCGGAGGGTCGCTTGCCCCTTGACAGTTTGGTTCTGGGGGTAAAAAAATAAAAATAACTCAATTTTAATGAAAAATGACTAAAAAATATTTTTCCTGCGGAACCTATCTATCGATGACTTCTACCTTCAGGTATGTTTTAGGTGTTATATAGAGTAACAAAACCGAACAGGTTGCTTTCCCAAAAAAGTATTTGGTATTGTGTAAAAAACTGTTTTTTAAAGAAATTACGGAAAATTAACGCTCCAATACATTGCGTGCCGTACACTAGATAGAATGGAGTTTTAAAAAAATGATTTACTATGAAGTAGCTCATTATCTCTATATACTAATTGATAAGTTGGAAAGCATGTTCGAGTGAACTAGGACCGGTTCTTTACGTTTGAAAACAACTCGACCGGCAGGCGAACTGGCTGTTTCTGAGTTGCGAACTTGCGACATACTCTCATTGGCAAGGTGTCGCCAAAGAGGGATCTACAAATTTAGCATTTACTTTACTTGATAGTCAGTGCTGTATGATTGAGTAAAATTTAGCGTACAGTATACACTAAAGTAGGTACTACTATATAGGATACAAGGCTGAACAATTTTTGCTGAGTCCGATTCCTGAACTGAAGAGCTTTAAACGTAGCCTGCTAACTGCTTGCTATGTTAAAAAAAGAATGTATGAGGACATTTTCTTCCATATGCCGAATTGGGATAATACTGTGCCTTCACATGAATGATAATTGCTGTTAAATTATAGTAAAACGTTGAAATGTTTTATTTCATAATCTTATAGCGATTAAGCTGAACTGCTTAAACTTAAAAATGAAATGTGAAGTTATGTTATGCAGACTAGGCTACATTTGCAAATAGTCTAAAATATGGTATATATATATAATTTTTTAATTTGATTTGATTTCCATTTACGTATTGTTATTGTTACTATTCTTTGGGGGTTGAGACAGCAGTATTCCTGTAAATGTAACCGAATATGATTGAATAATTTAATTTATAAATAAATAATTTTTATTTAGGCCAGTTACTGAGAGTATTGCATACTGAAGTTAACTTTCGTCCGTTATGTTGACTCTACTGTATTTTGGAAATTGTATTGTTTATGGACGTGGGTTAGACTTTCTAGTCGTAATCTCACCCCGTAAATATGAGATTACTTATTATTATAATATACTTATACCTTTGGACCACCTTACTAATACTGATACAATCAGTGTTCATACATGGAAAGGTCATTCAGCATGTTTTCATGACAAGCCAAATTAACAGTTGCTGTGTCTAATCTCAGCAGTAATAACGGCGTCTCACTCACAGCTCTATTTGTTTTTGTTTTTGGGATGAAATTTTTTTACACATAAGCTACGGAAATGAAACACGCCAACGCTAGCTTGTACGTGCCTTTCAAATCTCCCTTATCAAAATAATAATAATAATAATTAATAAATTGTATTTTTCTTCTAATATACATATTGTAATTACATTTGTAAGGGGAGCCCAAAGGATATCCCACGCTGAGCCCCCCTTAAAATTGAAAGTTTTCCCAATTTCATCCAGGCTGTTCAAAAAGAAAGTGCAAAGCTGCGGATTGAAACTCAAATAGACCCTATAGCCTAATGTACCTCCCCTCCCTCTTTTGATGACTTCATATTGAACGATTCGTTTTATTTTATGTTAATTTATTTTATATTATTATAATGTCCATTTCATAAATATGTGTAGTATTAACATAATTTAAAATCAAACCAACGTTAAACCGCACACGGGTTAGTGCCTTGCGGTATATTCATTCATTGATTACTTAAACTGTTTCTATTATTGGTATCAATAAATTATATTATATTATTAAGAACACAATTTTAACAGTGTACGTCCCGTAGGAACTAGGGACCCCAAAATCCGTTGTTTTTACGGACTTGTCATTGTTGATTTAATTAACAAAGCAAAATATTAAAGATTTGAATCATTTAAGTTGTAGACGTTTACTTCATACATCATATAATAAGGTATTTTTAAGTTTTGGTACCGTAGCTTTTTCATAAACATGATTGAGGGCTAAAATTTCACTTTAAATAGATACCATGAAAAAACTTCTTCTTCTTCCGGCTCTACAGCCCTTGGTGGGCTTTGGCCTGCTCGACAACACTCCTCCATTCTTCTCGGTTTTGCACAACGCTCCACCATCTGGAGACTCCCAACTCGCGAAGGTCATTCTCTAACTCGTCCTTCCAGCGGTTTCTTGGCCGTCCTGGCAGTCGTCTTCCCGTCATGCTTGCTTTGTACATTTTTCGTGGCATGCGTTCTTCAGACATCCTTACAACGTGTCCCAGCCACCTTAATCGTTGTGCTTTAATGAACCTTACTATGTCTTCTCCGTTGAGAGCGGCGTCGATTTCAGCGTTGTGAAAAAACTACAAAACCCAACATTTACTGTATATTAGCCTATTATATGTTGCATAAAGTAGTCTTCTACAATTTAAATGAACCAATATTTTAATAACTTGCTTAGATAATTAATAAAGAATATGAAGTATTAACTTTCGGGCTGCCAATTTCCTACGGGACGTACACTCTTAAATAATTTACCATGTGCTTTACTTCCCTACCCCAATTGAAAAACAGCACTGAAACGCGTCAGGCTTACAAATGACCCCGTTTTCACCCGAAAGCGCGAAAGAAGACTGAATGAATATTCAATAGACCAAGTATCGGCCATTATGCATAACGCATATGCAGACGAAAATGTTTACATTTTAAAACATGCTAATGCTGGCCATAAAATGCAAATAATTCCGGTAGGGGTTGACCCCCCCCCCCCCCCCTCTCCTCGCGCCCACTCCAAAGACATTCTACAGGTGTACTCGTTTGTCTTGGACCGCCGGGCAGCAGGTGCTACGATATATAATTATCAATAACATCGACATGGAACGTCGTAGCATAGAGTGCTCAAAGCTGCCCCTAACCCAAGTAGGAACCCTCCGGGTGGTGTACGCACCCTTCTCAGTGAATCACCCCAGCATTGGTCGGGGTAGTTCCTCTTTTGTGTCTGTTTCTCCCCTATATTATATTCCTAGCATCCACATTTGGCGATCGCCTGCTCTGATGACGTCACCGAGTTATTGGTTTGAATGACCTATTAGTGTTAATTTTGTAAATTAATTGCGGATTTCTGCTTGACGGGGGCTTCTTATATGTTTTCAAAACAACTGTTGATTGTTTGGTGAGCTTTTAATGGTTGCAAAGGCTTGCCATGTGCTTGTGATTTTTTATTGGTTATAATATTGGGTGTTTATGTGGTCATATGTTAGGATTTTGGTGGGTTCATCTTCTTCTTCTAATGCCTCTTTTATAGTAGATTGGCGATGAACATAGCAATTTTAGTCATGATGTCTAAACTAGTAATGCAGTGGTTTCTCGTTGCCTTCTGCCATATACTCTTCATTGAGTTCCTCCGCATTCGGGGCCAGTTTCCTAGCCCCAGGACCAAAGAGTTCCCTGCACAGAAAAGACTGTGTTTTTCGCTTATCCCGGCTCAAACTCGGTCTCCTATCTATTCAATCGCCCCTGCGCGCTTCCAACCAGGAGGTACAGATTGGGTATTTTCGCCTCTAAGGGCATTAGGCATTACCCAGAAGCTCAGCTACTTTGAAGAGTATTGATGGGTAAGAAAGAGTTAATTCGGACATTGGGTGGTGCCAACAAAATCAGTGTTATGATAATAGGCTAATTTACAGTTCTATATAAGAGAGATGGGGCATTTAAGCGCGCCAAAATATATTATTATGTAAATCCTGGACCCACCTGATGGCACGTTTCTATGTCCAGCCATTCAAAATCATACCAGCAGCAGTCTGATCATGGCGATTATAATGCCGGTATTTATTTAATCCCCTAGTATTAAAAATGTAAACAAACAAATTTTGAATAGCACTTTCCATTATAAAATTATCTTGTTTACATTTTTAATACCAGTGTATTAAATAAACCCCAGTATTATAATCGCCTCGATCAGGCTGCAGCAGCAGCAATACCCTAGGATTATAACTGTAAACAAACAAATTTTGAATAGCACTTTCCATTATAAAATTATCTTGTTTACATTTTTATTACCAGGGTATTAAATAAACCCCAGTATTATAATCGCCATGATCAGGCTGCTGGTGGCCCTAGAGTTCAAAAAATATTTATCTCTCATATAGTATTTACAGAACTCTATAGCCTAATTCTTATAGGTTATTGTGTATTGAAATGGCACCTTACTGTCCTTACTTCCCCCATGATGGTGTGATGTGATGGTGTAGGCTACGTTAACACCTGCCTGTCTGCCTCTCGATGTGCTGTAAGCTGGAAGTTCCCGTACCGATACAAGTCTAAGTCGCTAAAGAAAAAAATGTCATTCAGTCAATATTAATACAATGAATTGTTCGATATTAATTGATTCCATGGGAAGAGAATAATAGCTCTAAATTATTCAGTTAGGTTTATTTTTTGGTATTCAGTAGCATAGGTCCTATGTGCTAATAATATTGTATACTATTCAAATTAAACATTGAAAAAAACATAGATCCATAGATATGGAAACAGACTGCCTTACTCTTTTTGTAGGCAAGGAAGGATATTTCATTTACAATTTGCTTACAATAATTTAAAAAAAGAAAAAATAAAGAAAAAAAATCGCGAGCTACTTTCCTACATCACTGTAGGACCGATATTAAATTAGTAAATGCATTTTATTTGACCTGTTTGTTCAGTATTGTTTAAAAATTCTATTTATTCTTTATACCCGACTGACAAGGAGTTGTAATTTAATCATATTTACAATACAATATATAAAAAATCGCCTTTCATCTGTTCTGCTTACAAACATTTCATCTCGGCATATACGGTAACAATTAACCAAATGGTTTGGTAAATAGCTTAGTTGGTTCAAACCCATATAAACAATAGCCTGTCATAAATACAACAGGCAGAGAAGCAATCGTGTCGGCACAAAAAAAGAGACACGCGAGTAAGATAAGCCGATTTATTGAAAACTGGGTGAAAGATGCGAGACATAATGTGACAGAGGTCGTGCTGTGTACATGGAGAGAGCTTTCTTCGACCTTGAATACGAACGACGTGTATAAACACAACACACTCAAGACGGCACATGGGCAGCGCCTGCAGATTTATGATTAGACAACCGTGTTATCGACTCTGTCGACTATCGCTGTTCGTCCCTTGTTGCAATACTAGTGTGGCATGGGAACATAATTGAATAGTATTGGTGATATAATTACAAATGCTTTCACAGCCGGGGTTACGTAGAGTAGAATCCGAGATGATGGTCGTTCTGAAAGCGTACTTTCAAACGTTTGAAATGTCGACCGCAGATATTGACGAAACGTTTGGAAGTACGCTTTCAGAACGACTACGGCCTATCATCCCGGATTCTACTGATTCGTCAGTATTGGTGATTATATTCACTAGGGGTATTCACTGTCCGGTATCTAGCATGCTAAACCGTGTTAACTATGTTAACTCGAGAATAATCCCATTCTCGATAGTAAATTATTACTATGGGAAATTATTTAGCACGGCATGGAAATTTAGCGAACCCTGCAGGAGTGTAGGCCGAAACTATTTTAACTTATAATAAAAGGCTGTCCGATATCGTATTTAGACCAGTCTGTTAAAGTTGGCTTGTTTTTTCATACGAATATGAGTTTTGGACTAGTGAACTAGTCTATAAAAGTTTGTTAGTGCCGAACACGAAATTCAAATGAAGCCATGTTGCTGACTGTTGTATGTTTAAAATGTTCATTACGTTTGTTACCGTTTTTCGTATGCTATTACTGGGGGATTTTGGAGCTCCTACAGTGTTAGGCTTTCTTGCTATGAATTTGATTAAATTCAGCCTCCAAGATATTGAGGGGGTGTTCAGCCCCCTTCCCGTGAAAATTCCTCTAATTAATTTTCAACCCACTTTTTTTCATGGAAGTGTCTTATATTTCCTTTCATTGCACGCAGTTCTGTTAATCATAAGACATATAAAAATAAATAAAATTAAAAATTAATGGCAGCGTCTTGAATTTTATAGCGCTCGAAATGCAAACAATTGTCATGAATGTGAGGATTCCCGATTTTGGCAGCTCGACGTGTCATTAGAGTGAGCTGTAGGTATGTTGGTTGGAAGTTGAGTGGTCTGACTGGTATCCTGGTCGTGGCAGGAACGGTGCCGTAGTTATTCTGGTAAGGTTTACCTTGAAAGAAGTCATTATGAGCGGGAGGGAGTTGTTACCTCCTCGGGCCACCTCGTCTGTCGTCTGCACGAACCTCGCCAGTCCGTCCAACGTCTTGCCATACCATACAATATTTCTGGTTCTACAGTCTATGCTCCTTGCACACTCTGGTCATCTCAACTGACACCAACTTTTTTATAATGAAACCGAACCGTTTCATAAATAAACTTAGCCTGGGGTTAGAAAATAATGTGAAAAGGACAATTTTATAATGCAAAGTACAACTATAAAATTATTATGTTTACGTTTAACTATCACTATACCATGTTATTTATAAGCGCCATGGCTCGCTGAACATCCTTTTCGTTAGTTCGTTCTCTGCAGAATTTTAGTATATTTCAACGAAGTGAAGGGTTCGGTGGAAGAATACCCAGATATTTGCGCGTTGTCGCGTTGGAGTCTTGAATGGCAGAGATCTGTGATATCTTTCCAATTTTTCCCCACTTTATTTTGTTCGTTGAATTCCCAGCCACATGTGAGCCAAGTTATTGTGTCATCAGAGTAGCAGAGATAAAAAAATACAAGCCAAAATAGCAGACTATTTACTATTACCTATCTAATTCGTTTAGTGCACGTTTAAGTGTTTTTCAAGAGTAATAATATTTCAGATGCAAAAATTCAAATTTACTACGAAATCTTTTAATGAATAGAATATAGTGTATGTAGGTGTGGCAAGACACATAGAAACCCGTCATATTACATGTATACATTGCGATAAGTAATAACTTAAATGTAGAAAAAATGTAAAACAAATTTTATTTTTCATATGACCACTTACAAACATTTGAAAGAATTCTTCTTCTTCTACTTCAACAACGCTCCTCCAATCATCTCGGTTTTGTACTATGCTCCACCATTTACGAACTCCGAACTCTCGGAGGTCGGCTTCTAATTCTTCTTCTTCTCGTCAAGATTCCTTTGTACATTTTTTCGGCATGCGGTCCCCAGCCATTTTAGACGCTATGCTATTACAAAACATACTATGTCTACAGACGCAGAATTAGCCTAATTAATTTAGTCGAAAATACCCAATAATCTTTTGCTTATGAAATATTTGGAAGTCTCTGCCTCAACAGTTGACATATCAAAGTTCCACTTTTCCCCAAATAATAGAGTGATTAATTGAGGCCGAGGAACGATGACAAGGAAATGCACAACTACCTTGTCAAATAGCCGACCTGATGGCACTCTAGTTCACCGCATTCTTCAATGAGTGATTGAGCGGAATGGCGCGTGCCCTGCCATACCCGCAGTCACATAAATTAAACACGTTGAAGCCGGCGCCTAACCCAATCTGGGCACGCCTGCCTAACCTCAACTGGTCCAAGTTCTTCTTAATAGCTTGTGTTACGTCATCGATTTGAGAGACATCAGAGAAGGATGTGGGCATGCCGCACGCGTTGAATTCGTAATTGGCTCAGTAACTGTTGTTTGTGATTGTTTTCTCGGTTTTGCATAATCTGTGACAGCCGTGTCGGTTTCTCTTAGGTCAAGGCCGCGTAATTTCTTTCTTACTCGGTTGGAAGCGCTTTTGTGTTTGTGTCGCATTCATTTGCCTCTTCCTCGCAGTAGGTACATGTGGTGCGGGTTGTTTAGCGTGCTCTTGATTAGATTGCCATGATTCTCTTCCATAAGGTGCAAGGGCGCATCATTTCAATATTTTTTCAAGGGGGGGGGGGAGGGGAAGATGTCAGTTAAGTACATTTTTAAGTAATTATTTGCTCAATAGTCAATAGGGGCAAATGACGCCTCTGCTCAGGTTGCAAATTCCTCTATTTAGCTCATAGCCTAGGCCAGAGTTCGGCAACGTGAGCATGCGGCTCATTGGGTAATTACCGATTTTATGCACAACGATTAAAACAATATAACAGAAAAATGAAATAAAAATAATTTTTTAAATCAACTTTTTTTTTCGTTTGGGATGTGTGGCTCTTCTAACAGATCTAAATCTGGTTATTTCGAAACTTGGCTCAAATGCTAAAAAAAGGTTGCCGTCCCCTGGTCTAGGCCAATCAAACGGGATATAGGCCAGGCATAGTTCTCAATTAAATGCACCAGTCCTCTTCCCATTTCTCCAATAGTACTCTGTGTGACTTCCTATTAAAGCAAAAACAAAGCTTTGAAAAATGCTGGTCTACATACCTACGGATATCCTATACACAAGTTTGAACCATTTATGACGGGGAGGGGTTGCCATCGTGTGCTGCACCATTGTAGAAGTTGTGAAGTTTTTAGTTTTGCTATAAAGCATGACATTATTGCCATTGAGGTTCCCGTTCCGTAAAGGGTCGTTCAGAGGGCTTCATCGCTTACATACCAGGATGACCTTCATCATCGGTGTTGGGTAGGGGACATTATGTGAGTAATGAAGGATAGCTTGTACCTGCAGGCAGGGGAGCTCCCCACCCCCCTTCCATGCCTGCAGGATTGTTTGCTGTAGCGTTAGCACAGCGCAGCTAATTTTATTGAAATCTTTCTGCTTGATTACTGATCATAGTTTCTTTTTGTTTCAGAGCCCTGACGCAATGGGGCTCCCCTCAATGAACAAAAGAAAAAGTGCTGGTGAGGAGGAGGGGGCAGTTGCACCCCCCAAGCAGTGTCGTGGCGAAGATCAGGCGTGGGTAGGTGACGCGCCAACGTCCCAGCCTTCGTTGCAAAGGCCACCTCGACCTACCTCGCGACTCGAGGAGCTCGCCTCTGTCGCACCCCCGGACTGGGGGACGTCGGTTCAACGTCCCCCACTTCTTACGACCCTCCTCGCCGATGATGATGACTTTGACGATGATGAGTTCGAAGAGGAGGAGGAAGAAGAGCGGTACCTGCCGTCCGGGAGAAATTACTCCTGTCGGTACTCCTCCGAGCAGAGCTTCGAAGACCAAGGCTATGGTGGTAGTGGTTCCAGTCCCTCACGGCCACCCTGTCCCCGGGCACCCGCCTACTGGGGTTACCCCACCTGTCCCCCCCAACAAACTATTCGATGTGAGGAGAATGGAAAGTCTTACCTCGAGCTGGGTGCTAGCCCACTTCGGACGCCTAGTGCTGTGGAAAAATGTTGCGACGTGACGCGGACGAGCTGGTGTCGACGAAACGACGCCTGTTACAGGCAGCGTAGATCAGTTGTTTTTAATATGTCTGTGTGCAAAATTAGCAGGATCAAACAGATTACCGAGCAAAGCCTTCTTCGCTCTGTGCTGATTTGCAATACGATTCGGTACCTCGAGCGGGAGATGGAACAAGAGGGCTGTTTGTACAACGGTCCTACGAGCTGCCAGGCGCCACCTCCCGCGCCTCCGATGGAGGTGAACCCTACTTTCCCCCCGCCACAGTTCCTGCAAGTGCCTGACATCTACGATAACTCTGGTAGAGCGACACCGTATCCCATGCTGGGTGGTGACAATGACTCGGGATTGGGAGAGGACACGCGGAGCATCAACTGGGGTTCTGTGCTGTCGCTCTCCAGCCAGTCTGCGCTCGACCCAATCAATAACAACGAACTCTACTCAAACAGCAATCACGATGGGGGGCACGACTCGGATGAGTTTCTGCCCTCGTGGAAACTGACTCCGGTCAGTGCGGAAGATGTGCTCAAAACGGCGCCCGACCCGGCGACGTCCGACTTAGAATTGATGCAGGTGCTGGTCAGCTCGTAGCGGGCAGCTGTTCCGCCACTCACTCAGGTTGTGAAGGCCTCAGTACCAGTCGCCCCTCTTTATGACTTCTCTATTACAGAGTCTATAGACTTCCTTCCGTGACTTGTCAATGCTCGACAGTGAGCAAGCGTAGAAATGTAGAATCCATGACCATCTTTCGTGGACCATGTTTTGTAATTATTACCGCGCGTTTATTTCTGTCAATCAAATGATTGCGTCACCGATCAACAGAGTGAAAATAAAATCTGCATAGTAGGCGAGGTAAATGAAATTTTTTCGAGAATTTAATACTAAGAGAATACCCCTTCCGTTAACAGTACATTCGGTACCTATTTATATTAGAAACTGGGCTCGGTCAAGACGTGATATAGCCTACTGTATTATGTGTGTCCACGGGTCGATGGTTGGACTTGTCGACATAAAGTTGTCAGATTCTGCTTCCAACCGATTTTACAATATTACAGTTTAAATATCATATAAATTATTTGCACTGATGGTGCTCAAACAAGTATGATGCTCAAAACAAGGGTTCACCAGACCTCGTGTTATATATATAACTATTGTGAACTCTACCAGTAATTTTAACTAATTTAGCACAATAATTCTAAAAACTGCACAATCCAGCATAAGGGTAACATTTGAGAAGTCTTCGAGAGGGGCATTGGGCTGTCTGACCAAGGTCCTAACTATAGTCTACCAACAGTTAGTTTGAGCTAGAGTATATATATGTTGTTTTAGCCACTGGAATTGTGTCATGTCAATTTTAAGTACGAGTTTGATGATTTGTTCTCATTGTAATTATTCTGTGTAAAACAAGTTTTAACAACTTTGGATTGATTTTAAACTACAGTATTAATTGTTGCGTTAAAGTTTTCTCACTCTTATAGTTGAGTTCAAAAGTTTATCAGAATTTGGAAACTTCAGCGTGAGAAACAGCAACAGAAGAATGTACCACCAAACAATCTTCTTAACTATTCTTGCCGAGGAGACTATCTTTACCGTCATCATTATAATCCGTTCGTCCTGGTGTGATACGTGAGTCTCCTCCACTCCCTGCTACCTCTCCACTTCCTCTGGGAATAAGGAGGCTATTATGTATACTTCCTCTGGTGTATATATAGTATATATTCTCCTGAGATCTTATCGCCCTCAATTTGGTTGCTGCACACTTCCTTTGGTGCCAGTCCCACCCTCCAGAAATCGCCCTTCATCTGGGTCTCCTTGACTCCAACACTTTCTGGTAATAAGGAGACTATTATGTATACTTTCTCTGGTATAACGTCCACTCCTGAGATCATATCGTCCTCAATTTGGTTGCTGCGTCTCTCTTCCTTGCTCCTCCTCAGTTTCCCGGGTGTGATACGAGCCTCCTGCACTACCTCCTATCACTCCACTTCTGATTCTTCAACATTTCCTCAGTTTGCCTTCAATCTGGTTTCTCTTCCTTAGTCTTCTTCGTGTTCCCTCTATTTCTTCCTTCTTTTTTCCTCGCGCACATGCTGTTACCGGTACCCATTCGCTTTGCATTTCAGCCTCCTCCAATGGTTCTTTTATTCTGAACTCTCTTCTTATCGCTTGATTTCTAATCCAATCCCTTCTTGTCCTCAGTTCTGATTGCCTTCATCTCAGCCGCTTGTATAAATCTGTTGATACAACTGTCTCCAAGCTGTTTGTCGTAATTGATTTAAAATTAATTTTGAATATTAATTATAGAGTGAGAATGCTGTAATGCTGAATATCGTATAAACGCAAAAGGCGCTCATTTGGCTTAAACTTCACAACTTTTATTTTGCAGTGTCATTTATTGAACTTACATAGGCCTACATACCATTTACAACATGTAGGCTGGTTTGTAGGCGATAGATTTGCCTCCAGATTCGGTTGAAATTTTCGGAAAGGTATGATAAGGTACGGTAAGGCTTTCTATGCCCCCAGGCCCCATTCGCTACAAATTGTGAACAATTTAATAAGCCTGTATTTACAAAATTAAAATAGTTCAATACAGTCTTTAAAGTAACATGCACTAGCCTTACGTCAATCGCGTGAGTGTTGAAAAAATTTGTTTTTCGAGAACAACTCGTCGGTTTGTACTAGTAATAATATTTTACGAACAAAGTACGGTATCATATAATTTTAAAGTGTTTATGGAAGCCATTAATTGTCTTATTATCATAATTTGTGTCTGTTCTATCTATTTAGACCTCCGTAGCAGTCTATTGAATTACGTTCAATGCTTACATGCAGCAAATACTTGGGTAGGCCTAAATTTTTACATCTTTGCTAGGTACCTATATATGAATGGTGACTATTAATCGCACACTTGGAAAAATGTCCGCAAAACATTAATAAAGTACAGTACCTACTGTATTCTAGGATCTCCATGGTAACTTGGCTCGTACCTGAACTTGGTTAAGTCACATCTACGCCTCTTACATTTTGTCAATGGTAAACTGATGTAAAGTTATCCATTAATGCTAGTGTTGGTGTGGGTTGACATCGAGAACGTGTACTAGTTTGCCAACGGCCAAAATTCCTACAGAAACAATAACAATATTGTCAGAAAAATCAACAAATAAAAGTAGGCCTACGACCAGAATAGAAACCCTCAATAATAAAAATTGTGACTTTCTCGCCAAAGTCCGCATGGGTAAACAAAGTACAAAACTGCATCTTACTTCTTATTCTTCTTGAATGCCTCTTCTATCTAAGATTGACAATCATCATGGCAATTGAAGTCATGATGATCATGCTAGGGAATTGTAATGTAGTAGTTTCCCGTTGCCTTCTGCATCCTTTTGCCGTTGAGTCTTTATTGAGTTCCTCCGCCTTCGGGGCCAGTTTCCCAATCCCAGGACTAAAGAGTGTCCTCCACAGAAAAGACTGTGTTTTTCGCTTATCCCGGCTCAAACTCAGTCCCCTATCTGTCCAGTGGCTATAACGCGCTTCCATCTTCACCACGAGGAGGTACAGATTAGGAATTTTCGCTTCTTCGCCTCTGAGACCATAAGGAATTACTCAGAAGCTCAGCTACTTTGAAGATCTTACAACTAGTTGATAAATAAAATTCCAGTTTTGTACTTTGTTTAACATTCGGCTTGTGCTTTCATGTATCATATGCTGAATTAAACTAAAATTCTTCAACCTGATGAATTCCTTATTAGGAAATGAATTTGAGTGCTTCTTAATTTCAATTTAATTCTTACCGTGTATCCAATATAGGAACTGTCGATGCTCCCGTTAATTGTTGTGGACATTTTTCTCAGCAGTTAACCCGTTAGCTGATAATATGAGTCGAGCAGTATCTCGTGGTTCCAATTATTTTGACTAAACAAGTGAAAATCACAATTTTTTCTGTGGGAATGGGGAGTTGAATGATCTTTGACGAACCTTTTTGAGGGATACAAATTTTTTTGCTTCTTCACAGAACTGACTTAATACCTCCCCCCACCGCCCCCCCCCCGTGTTCTTTTAATACTCTCATTCATACCCTTAGCACGCGGCAACCCAACGTGAAGTTATTCATATATTGAAGCCAATAATACAACTCATGAGAGTTAAGGTTATTATTTTTAAAAAAAACTCCACGTGTACTAATCAAGCAGCTCAGTCCATTAGTTGAAAATGAACACATTGCTTTGCAGTTTTGCATGGTAGGCTTGTACCTGCAGGTACGTAGCTAATGCCTTACATGTGGTACCTGTACTAAGGGCAGCATAATCTATGGCCAACTGTCTAAGCCAACGAGCATATTTGATTTAGCCGGATTTTAGTGTTTTACCCCACCCCAAAGCTTGGGAAAACCTTTGCTGAAATTACCTACTGTTTATTTACACGTAAAAGACCTCTTTTATGAGTGCAGTATCAGTCACTTCAGAAATCTGAACGAAGCAGAAAAGTAGAATATCCAGCCTATGACGGCATTACTGGCAGATATAAGGAGGCGGAGCTAAGTAATGTTGCCATAGCGACGTTCCTCACGCGTCTGCAATATCTACCAAGTATGCTAACTGACGGATATTCAGAAATTTATCACATATTCGAATTGAAGCTATCAGAAATTTGACATCTACTGTATATTATCTTATTTGTCAGTTTCCTTATTCTGTTTCTATTTTACAGTTTTTAGTTTGTTAGGGAGAGCCGAAAGGGGGATAACATGGCGCATTGTTAGATAACTTTTCTTGGCGCAGTAAGCACCTGCTTACTGAAGCACTGTTAGGGCTAACTTTGTAAAAGAGAACCGTTATGGGGTTAGGGGAGACCAAAATCTATTAACCCACTCTCAGTACTGGCAGATCCACCGATGGCGTGTTGAAGTTTTGGTGGTGTACACCCTGATACCTTAAGTGCTATCGTCCACTTCGTAAGCAGCCAGTTGCTTTGTATAAGAAAGGTTTAAGTTGCGTAACATGCCGATACTTCTTGCGACGTTTTATGCGTTAGATTCTCAGTATTTTTCAAACTGGCATTGTGATCACCCTCGATTGTACCTGACCCCATAATGGTTCTTACTACAAAGCAAGCCCTTACCGTATAGTGTACCGCGTACGGTAGTAAATAAGTTACCTACTTCGACTTTGGAAATTTACGTTAGGTACATCCCTCTCCAACTAATGCCTCACATCCAAAATAGTTTCACTTTAAAGTAGGCCCAGTTATTAAGTTCGTGATCTCAACAAATGTCGCTGGCTACTTATTCAACATTTATACTGTGCGCCTTTTGCTCAGTTTAGTTGGTAATACTCAAAATACTTAGATTTACTTTTAAATGCATTTTTAAAATATGGTACATTAATTTGTTGTACTTGAGTACTATAGCGGCTGTACGTATATGTAATTCTCGCCAGCCAGGGCTAATGCCACTAACGGTGTTGGTATAATTGTGGAAAGTGGAATTAATTTTCTATAGCTTTTTACCGACGATAATGCTGGGAGCCACCCTTATTCATTGTGTTGTCTCCGTTTGATATCAAAGCATTACGGTATGTTAATAATATGTCGATAAACAGAGAATACGCTCTCAACACCTCTGCCTTGCCGCCGACCCTTATTGAGGACAAAGGCAACGTAAAAGTAGGCAGTCATGTTTTATGCTACAGCACCCTGTGATGTTATGGATGTATTGTACGATAACATGGCGGTGCCGTATTCCGGGACATTCCGAAGGGTGGTGGGAGGGGAGGCTTCGTTAAATTTCAGGAACTTAGTGACCATGGAAATGATCATGAATAGATAGATATACCTGTATTATACCTAGGTACAGCGCGGTTCCAAAATGCAACTGCGCTAGCCCGTTGTTTAAGGTTGGGTTATGTCTTCTGAGCGGGAAAATATCTCAATCGGTAAAGCATTGGGCATATCGGACAATTCCACTGGGAGCATCTTATTGTCTCTAAACCGACGAAAACAGGATCAATACGTTGTGAAAAGGTTCAGAAAGTACGGTATTGAGAAATTTCTACAACCAATCAAAATGCTTTCTTCTTGCCTAAATTAAAAAAAATCTTATTACCGGGTTTTAAGCGTAGGTTGACACTAGATTGGGAATAACTTGCTCCCATTGGAAATTGCTGTCACGCCCCTTTTCCATATTGGTGTTTTCCCGCCCAAAAGGCATATCCCAATCTTTAACTCTACATTCTCCTTCTTTTAATGCCTCTTCTATCGAAGATTGGCGACCATCATGGCAATTTGGACCTTGGAGACTGCTAAAGTAAAGTAAATTCGTGTCGGGGTGGTACTACCCGTGGTACAGGAGTTTTCAGGTTGCATCAACAGCCTCCTGTTTAACCTATCGACAGTCAGGGAAGACTGCCGGGACCGCCGGCTTTACATGCCCTCCGAAGCATGGTAGTCAGAAGATAAATTATTGTACCACTAGAAAATTTTGGCATTCGGGTGGGACTCGAACCAGTCACCTTCTGGATGATAGTCCGAGTCGTTACCTCTACGCCATTCTGACTAGAGACTGCTGCTCTGTAAAGGGAAGCCGTCCTCTATCACAACCACACTGCCTCAGGTTTTTCAACCAGGATGTTCTTCTTCTATGCCGGAAGCCCTCTGCCCTTCCATCTTCCCTTGGATTATTACATGCAGCATTCTTTTCATTGCTTTACATTACAACGTTTAAATTGTTTTTATCCCTTGTTAGTATACATGGCCGAACCATAACGGAGAGAGGCCAAGTCCTGGTGAGAGTATTACCTATATACATACAGTATTCTATTGTACAATACTTTTAATATTCTTAATCTGGGAAGCTGACGTAGCCATATTACTTATATTATTTTTTATATATAATTTAGTGAGTAAAGACAGACACATTTAGATGTTTTATAATAGACATTATTTCTCAAAGTACATTATTTTTATGACAAGACGAATGTACAAATTTGTACAGAGAGAAATTTTATATAGTGTGGGATTGTTCACCCATCATTAATTGCCTGTCCATTTTGTACATAGTATAAAATTAAGATTGTTTTTATAATAGTTAAAGATAATATGTAAGTCTTTATGTGATCCTCCTCCTCGAAATGCAGCTGTCTATACTTAATGGAATTAAGGTTGTAATCAACGGTGCCTAAAAAGGCTAATTGAAATTAGGCTACAAAAACACTACCTACTTGGTAGCCAGGGTGGGGGTGGAGCTTGAAAAGTTAATTAATAAATAAGTAAAAAGAAATTGACATAGGCTAGAAGTTGTAAAACTAGAACGTGTTCAATTTTTTACTGAGAAAAAACTAGCAAAACAAATATCTACATTAAAAACTATGGACTTTTTTTGTGGTCCCCCTGGAAAAATTTCTGACTTATTTTCTTATTGAAAAATGAATAATTTTTGCTGTATATTACAATATATGAAGACCACAGGCTAAAAACAATGAGGGTCCATGAAGGTTGATTTAGAGGAAAATCGATTTTAAATTTAAAGTATTCATAGTTTTTGCTCTAGCGCTGTATTTTAAAAGCCGTATCTCATCGGACCTTCATTGATTTTGCGAATTCTGATTGCACCAATAGATTCCCTGTGAAAAATTGCTCTAGAAAGTGTTAAGTTGGCAAAAGTGTACATTTTGGACCCTCATCGTTTTTAGCCTGTGGTATATGTATGCCTCAGTTATATTACAAAAAATAACATCAGGGCTCGTGTGTGTCGTCCGTATGTAAAAAGAAGTTCCCCCTCCACAATATACATGCAATAAATACGTAAAAGCCTTGTTTTCTCACAATTAATTCAATATTAATAAGTGTTAAGTTGGCAAAAGTATACATTTTGGACCCTCATCGTTTTTAGCCTGTGGTATATGTATGCCTCAGTTATATTACAAAAAATAACATCAGGGCTCGTGTGTGTCGTCCATATGTAAAAAGAAGTTCCCCCTCCACAATATACATGCAATAAATACGTAAAAGCCTTGTTTTCTCACAATTTATTCAATATTAATAATATAGCCCTATATAAATGGTGAATAAGACTTTCAAGAGTTGAATTATTACAATACAATATAAACGACCAGGATCAGAATGTCAGTTAGCGCTAAAATTTAAAATTGCTTCGGCCCAGTTGTCAAATTCCTCGATTTTTCTTTATTTTCAGTTTTTTTGGATTTTAAACTAAATGTTGCTTTTTATTTGGCGCCTCCAGACAGGACCCGCTGACACCACGCCGTCTGAATACCTACTTATTGTACACTTTTGCATTACTCAATGCAATTGAGTAAACTGTTGTAGGCAAGACACAGCTAGAATTACTACTACTTAGAGTTCTATATGGCGCTTATTCCACCTACGTCAATAGTGCAAAGTAAATGTGGTATTGACGTGGTAGCAGACATTTTTAGACTGTCTTTAATGTCTGCTACCTCGTCAATACCACATTTATTATGCACTATTGACGTAGGTGGAATAAGCGCCTATACAGTATGTGAGAGGCGGCATTCATTTCCCTCCAAAATATATTTTCGAAATTCTGGGGCCGCTCGTCACATCACCTGTGGCCAGCCATTACTTGCCCCATGATTCAAAACTATTTTTGGCGCGCTCAAATGTCTCATCTCTCATATATATACTTTTCACTCTAAATTAAAAAACATTTGAATAGCTCAACCTAATATTTGGTCAAACAAATAGTTCGAAACAAATGGAATTAATGTGCACAGTACAGGAGGCTTATCACAAATAGACATTGTTTTGTACGAATTGTAGTTAATATCTGTACAGAGAAGTTTGTATATATATTGTTTTCACAATATTTTACATATTCTCCATGATCTCTGTATTAAATTTCATTGATTGACTCAATGTTAATGTCAAAATGGTAGCTACTGTAAATTAAACTTTATGCAAGTTTCAACTGAAAGAGTTTCCGACTTAAAACCTATTGAACCGCGCTGTCATCTTGTAGGGATCATGAGAAATAAATTTCGGAATCTGAGCCCAACTGGCACAGAATTTTAGATGCTATTAGACGTTAATTAAAATGTTCAGCAGTCATACAATAGTAAGAGGTAACTTACCAATTCTTACTTATTACTGGCGTTAAAAATGTAAACAAAACAATTTTAGAAGTACACTTAGTATTCTAAAAATATTTTTTTCCATTTTTATCTGCGGTAAGTATCCTATAGTTAAATGAAGAACCAGTAGAATCCGTTCCATGGAAGTTCACTTTCAATTCGACCACGGCCCATCAGCCCGGATTCTATTGGTTCTTCATTTGACTCCGGCCGTGAAAGCCTTTGCAGTTACATCCTATAGTGAAGTTGGTGCCTCGGGCTACGCCTGCACGGGTCATTAATCGTTCGTACAATATTAAAACTATGTGACACTATATTTAATTTTATATGATTATTTTTTAATTAAAGCAAACTTTTACATTTCAGAACTAGATAATAACCTACTGTACCTACAATATATAGTTGACTATAGCAAATATGGTTACCTAAACTACTAGGTAGGTACTGATTTATGGTTTCATAATGTATAGCATATTGAACATAACTTCAACGAATTCTACTTATATATAAGCCAATAGGCGTTTGTGTTCGGTTTGCCCAAATCCAATGAAGCTCTTTCAATTGAATTGAATTTCGTAAAGAGAACACGTGTTTTTGGCGCACTAGTACTTAAAAAGATGTATTTCAGTACTGTATGGCTATAGTTTTAGTCAAAAGACAATCATTTCAGTCTAAAATTATATTTAAAAATTTGTCAATCTTCTGTCTTAATGTCTTAACGAATTTAACAAATAATTGTTTAAAATTTTGTTGTAGCCTAAGTTAAATTAGGAAATTACTGTGTATGATACTTGGTGAAGTTATATCGATGAACAATCTCCTTAGTCTTTTTTTATTATGGATTTTATGAAAATTTCAAACCTGACTCTACAAGTTTAAAGTCATACAGTTCTGGAAAATCGCTTCTGAGCCATTGTAGTGAAAGGATGAGCGAAGTGGAACATTTCTTAACCGATTTAAAATATTTCTAAACCTTCACAAAAGTATGTCAAACTTGCCGCAGCAGGTTTACCAACGTAAGCCTTTTCAATACATTTAGATGGCCGGATAATTTACTTATCTATTGAGTTCTCTACAGGAGAGAGGAGACATTTACTGCTACCGAGTATATTTTTATAATTTCTGCCACGTCTTCTTCGGCCAATCAGTGGCACGCCTTGGACGCTTCAAAACAAAAAAAATCACGCTCGGATTTGACAAAACGAGACATGTCAATTGCCTCAAGCTCTGATTGGTTGGAAGAAGGAATGTGGCATATAAAATTCATAACATCCGTGGCGGGACCAAATGTCCCATCTCTCCTACATGAAACTGTACTTACCTACATTATAGAGATTTCTGATTTTTCGTTATTGTACAGTATCAAATGAACCTGTGAAAATTATTAGTTAGATACAGTGTAAGCCTCTAAGCAGTAACAGTAATTCGCCCTGTATTTATAAAAAGTGGACAATCTAGGCTCAAAGGAAAAGTAAATATTAGTATAAGATTTTAGATACAAATTTGTATTGTTTAACTTACCAATTGGATTGAAATTTGCCACAAATGTGGATTTTCATAAAATCTTGGTGTCTAAAAAAAATTCAGTTGAATCGGTGTGTTAGGAATTAATACTTTACACTTTCCCTATGAGCTTTTCGTCCAAATTTTGTTGCAAAAATATTCGGCCAACTGTCGAACGCTCAGCCCTTCACGATATATTGGCAGATTATAAATTTGGACATGGATATACTGTGATACTGACTCGTACAATTAGAATTGATTTCAACATTGTATGGTGCTCTGACCTGCATGTATATTTACAAATCGGCATCCATAAGTGATGATATTGCAATAATTACGTGTATAAATAAATTAATAAATATATGACTTGGTATTTTTATTTAGCTTTAGGAATTAAATATAGGCCAATAGTATTTTGAGTATAGGTACCCCGTAAATTATTCAGGATTCGAGCCGCATCATGCAATACACTGTTGCATATGGGCATAAGAAACTACAAGTACTGAAGCATAATTAGAAATTGGTTGAGGGAAATTCCTAATGCGCAGTAGACGTAACGTATGTAGTACCTATAGATGCTGAATAGCAAGTCGACTGCCAGGGTGTAGTGTATTTAGAGCAAATCGGAGTGCCCCCACTACGCTTTTCTTGTACAAAGTCGATTTTCAGTCACTAAATTAGCAGAAATGCTCCCCTACCTTTCAATATATGGCATGTCATTCACTAACACCAATTTTATTAGGCCTATATAAGTTAGTCATTTCGGGATTACACACTAAACAGTTTTTGTATAAATCATATTCAATCATTGTGGCAAATCGAGCTGTGTTAGAAAGAGTCTTATGTTTGTCGTGATATGTTTGACAGCTTTACCATCATTGCTAGGTATCTATTTAGGCGCCCGTTCCACCGACCGGCTAGGGCTATTTACAAAAACAGTGACGTGTTAGCAGACATTCAAGACTTAGGCGGGGTTTCCACTGACCTCGCATTGCAGAATTGACGGAAATGTATATTTTCCTCTATGCCATAGTTTAAATTGATCAATGATCATACAGTAAAATCACAAACAAACAAACTAAAATTAAAAAATGGCGTCATTGGATATGTTAAGTACAAACATTTTAATAGATTTCTATAAAAAGAAAAATTCAAATTTCCGTCAATGTCATTTGCATTCCGCAATGCGAGTTCGGTGGAAACGCCACCTAAGTCTTGACTGTCTGCTACCACGTCACCGTTTTTGTAAATAGCCCTAACCGGTCGGTGGAATGGGCGCCTTAATGAGATGTTTGATGTTTACTTACCCCCTCCGATGATTGTCTCTATAAAGATCTGCTTAAATGGGGAAACCATATCAGGTGGTGTTAACAGAACATTGTGGTCGAATTAATTCTAAGGACAATTTCGGTATTGCGAAACTGAGACTGAATATAGATACGGTGCTTGGTAATAGGTTTCCTAGATCAATAAATGTTGCCTTCATTTAATGGAGAACTCAACCAAATCGACAAAACTACTTAAATTATCCAATGGGCAAATAATTAGAATTAGCCCTCATTCGAATGAATTCCTAAAACCGTAAATGTATAAGCTTGAAGCTAATTGGTGAAGGTAGGCATGGTGCTGCCAACTCCTCCGAATCTTGTTCACCTGTACAAAGGCTAAGGCGCCCATTCCACCGACCGGCTAGGGCTATTTACAAAAACGGTGACGTGGTAGCAGACATTCAAGACTTAGGTGGCGATTCCACCAATCTCGCATTGCAGAATGCAAATGAAATGTTTGTTTCCCTTTATGCCATAGTTAAAATTGATCAATGATCATAGAGTAAAATCAGAAACAAACAAACTAAAATTAAAAAATGGCTTCATGGGATATGTTAATTACAAACATTTTAATAGATTTCTATAAAAAGAAAAACAAACATTTCCTTCAATGTCATTTGCATTGTGCAATGCGAGATCGATGGAAACCCCGCCTAAGTCTTGAATGTCTGCTACCACGTCACCGTTTTTGTAAATAGCCCTAGCCGGTCGGTGGAATGGGCGCCTTATCATAGTATTACCGTATATATTAAGTTGGAACACCACTATGCCTATATATCATACTGGTACCTACTGTACCTACTAATTAAACAAAACTTACATAATAATGAAACTAAATAAGGTTGACACTACAGAAATTCTGTATAGGCTACTATAGAAGGTTAATAAATCATTTCCATAATTATTCAGTTTTGTAACAATCTGAAAAAGTATTGGCAACTATTTCGTAAAATGGCGCCAAATTTTATTTCACGATTTTTAGAAGCTAAGCACAATCAATCATTCTAAAAGTACAAGAACGCATACAATTTAAGTAATAAAAATTATTTCATAACTCATTAATAATTATATTTCACAAATCACAAAGTTCTTAAAACAATAATAAAACTATTGTCAATTCATTTGAAAATACGCGGTAAATATGGGCCGCCATATTTGAAATGCCCAGTGCCACGTCTTTCAGCTGATTGATAAACAATACAATGGTAAACTTTTATTTTTAATGTTTCATTCTTAAAATTAATCTGAAGATATTAATTATCACTTGAATAATTAACTAAATTGAAACCTTTTTTTCCAGGCTTCCTATTCCGAAGATCAGTTGGCGGGTAAGTAATGCCGGTGTACGAACGAGGTCACTATGACTCAATAGACACGCCCAGAGAAACCAACTTTACCTTATTAGGCTAAAATTTGAAAGTAACGAGATGAACAACTAGTTTTTATGCCGTGGAGAGGGAATCTCCCATGGGTTACTCTTCAGTTTACCTAAGATTATCATCCCTGCAGCTTCCTGTTGCGATTTGAGTTATTATTGACAGTTATCTCACTATTCAAATATGTACGGTTACGAGCCTGATAAGAAAATAATGACTACAATGGAAGGTAAGCGTTAGGTGTCTTTTTTTTACTCTCTATTCTCAGCCCTTTTTAATTTTTGTGCGCCTTAAATTTTTAAATTGTTTGTGTAGAGTTTCAAGAGGCCTTTCAACTCTTTGACAGTCGTGGAGACGGCAAGATTCATGTAGCTCAAATTGGTGATGTTCTCCGTGCTCTAGGACAAAACCCTACGGAGTCCGATGTTAAGAAATTTACCCTACAGCACAAGCCAGGTAAATTAAAGATTTTAAACTCTAACGGTGGCAAAGTAAACTCTAAATGTTTGAACACATCTGCGCAAATACTCAGGGACAGATTTTCCTGAGTCATCACACACATATTTGTGTCACATTGCAATATGCGTAAAACCAAATCAGCTCAACTTGTTTTTAAATATATCTATCTATTTTTCTTTTAAACTCATGTTCCATTGCAGATAATAGGCTATTGAGGAGTAGGTTTGTTCTGAAATTCAATAATTGGAACCATATGGTTGCCTTGACCTCATAACGAGCTATAAGCTGAGATAAAGTCGATCAATAGATTTCATGACTAGTACAGCTTAGTTAAAAATTAATACCGTTTGATAAGTATTAGCTTGAAATATCATAGCGATGCAATTTAGAAATGCAGATTACAGCATTTTTAACGTCGGCCTAATGTAATGTTCTGGTGGAATGGACCGAGGTCGACTTATTGTGGCCCATTAGTCCTTGCCCACTGTCAATGGCCCAATGGTTTTCGGACATTATTGTTTCCGTATCAATTTTTTGATATTAGCAAACTGAAACATGATCTCGATGTCAACCCATAGCAGCTAAGCGACAATGAGCAAGCTAAGACAAGCCTGCCATTATCACAATGTACCTGCTATAAGCATGACTTAACCAAGCGTAAGTCCGAGTCAGCGTCGGTCTAACAATCGATATTTAGTTGCTCAGTCTATTAGTAAGATAGTCGAATCTGTTAGTAATTCGTTTTTGCTCTATACTACTGGAAAATTGATTTGTTACTCATTATCTGAAATCAAGTGCAGTTGCCCGTGTGTGACATGAGGCTCCTCTACACCACTTGTGATCATTCAACACTGACTCCAGGTCCAGTCTCACTCTCCTAGGAATTGTGATGGTCGCTAACTTGGTTTCTGTACCTCTTCCTTGTTCCTCATATTACCTCTTCTAGCCACATTTCCGCGCACCGGATGTTCTCGTTATCTTCTCCTTCAATGGTTCCTCCTAACCGAACTCTCATCAACTCACATTTATTTCTGATCATATCTTCTCGTCCTCTGAAGGGCTGTTCTCATGAACTTTATTTTACTGCCTTCCCAGCCTCAAAACTACCATTTACATAAAATATGAAAACTAATGGTTTATTTACAGATGAGCGCATCAATTTCGAAGTGTTCTTGCCTATTTACCAGGCGATATCCAAGAGCCGCACCAGCGACACAGCCGACGACTTCATCGAGGGTCTGCGCCACTTTGACAAGGACGGTAACGGCTTCATCTCCTCTGCTGAACTCCGACATCTTCTCACCACACTAGGTAATCGTCACGTGGATGAACTATGATGCAACGCAAGTTCTTAAGCCTGAACTTCTATTTTTGGTGCAAATCAGATCACCGTCTTATATCCGAAAAATAACAGAAAAACAAATTGCTCGGTTCGTGCTTCCTCAACCCTAAATTCTCTTCTCATCACTGAATTTCTAGTCCTATGACGGTGTTCTGATGAATTTCTTTCCAGCCGCTTGTATTTTGCTGTCTTGTCTGTACTTCGTGACCACTGTCTCAAAATTGGTATGAAGAAAGTTTATAAAAAACTTTTGATTATTTCTTGTGGGTATCTTGTATCCCTGACGAGTGACTTTACTTGATTGTACTTATGCCTGTTTTGAAGAAAATAGTATAGAAAATTAAAAACAGCAGTAGCATAGTCTCATTAAACCGCAAAAAACACCGTTTCAATGCAAGCAATGGCTAACCGACGGTCTTTGGGAAGGTAACCTGTTACCCAAAGTGCTCCCGATAGCAGCTTGCCAAACCATAGACCCAACTACCCATGACATATCCATTTCAGCTTCTACACATCTTCAGACCTGCATTATATATTAAAATACAACCTTTTATAATTAAGTGACTTTTTGCAGGTGAGAAGTTGACAGACGAGGAGGTAGAGCAAGTGCTTCAGAACCAAGAGGACTCGCAAGGTAACGTCAACTACGAAGAATTTGTGAGACTGGTCATGAACGGTTAGCAGTCCTGAACAGACCAAGGCTTACATTCCCATTCCGCCATCTTGTACTTTACGTATGGTATCTGGCCCATGCACACTAATTTTTTGTTTGTAAGTTACACTATTTTAGGGCGTTAACTAACCGGGATGTTTATTTATATTATAGAATAGATGTTTTACCAAATTTGTCAGATGTTTAGTCACTTTACAGCAGACCTAGCACCAACAGGAATAGAATAACTTACCCGGTGAATTATTTAAACCATATAAATACGGTATTAAAGCAACTCAATTCCTACAACAACCAATTTTATATGTACTATTCTAGCATCCGTAACTGTTTTAAATTAATAGGGGGCCCCTGCACGGGTTAATCCTTAGGGTTCCCCATACCATCAATTATTGTATTATGCTTTTGACCTGTTGTAATGCTGTAAAATTCATTAAATATTTATTTTTTATTATACATTTATTAATCCACACTAAAGCACGGACATATTTGTCATATTGGCCCCAAAAATGTCAACAAAATGTTCCGCCATGTTCTAGCACATGCTACAATGAATAGCAATTATTCTGAGTTGGCAAACAATTTTTGATTTTTGTTTCGTATCCGCTCTTTTTTATTTTTATTGAAGGTCTTTTGTGGACATAGGCCTGCTTGTAGTGGTCCATTGAATCTTGCTCTTCAAAGATCCCATCGGGCTTTGAACATTATTGGTATTGTCCCCGAATGAATTTCTAGCCATTGGAAAACTGGTTTACTCCTTCCTCCATGTCATAATAATAAGATCCTCAAGGACTCTTTATGAACCTAGGCGAGCTTATAGTGGCCTATAGGTCCCTTGTCCAATGCCAATGACCCCATGGATTTCGGACATTATTTGTATTGTTTCCGTATGAATTTTGGCCATTGGCAAACTAGTATACGTCCTCGATGTCAACCTACACCGACTACAAGCGATAATGGACCAGCTGAGACAAGCTTACCATTGCCGCAATGAAACTGGCGAAAGCATTACTTAACCAAGTACAGATACGAGTCCCCGACTAGAAGTGGCACTGGGCTAGCTCATATATACGCTTACCATTGACACTGTAACAGGCGTTAGCACGACTTAACTTATGGGGACGAGTCTTTATTCGCTCTTAATATTGAAATTAATTTTGGTGTATTTAGCATAATTTTCACCTATTAGTTATTCTTTTTACGTTGGTACTAGGCCTGCTGGGATTTAGTGTAATCCTTACAGGTGTGAAAAATCAAATTTGACTGGAAATATCCAACGGAAGGCTACATAAAATATTTCATTGACCAGAAGAAATGTTTCCTTGCATTTTAAACTGCATTATGTACAATATACAAATATTGGAGTTTGAATTGTAAAAAATAACAAACAGGATGTCAGGTTTAATGAATTGCATAACTGTGGCCAATCGATTTTAGTGACGGCCACATAATGTGCATGGGAATGTAGAGGAACTTTTCTTCTATGTAATGAGACATTTCTTTTAGTCCCACAATATTTATTTCCTTTCTATTTTATTTTAAAATGAACTTTTTTGTGTCCAATGGTCTTAAAGGGGAGAATTACCCAGTAAAGTATTATTTAGATCTCACTACGGGTCACTAAACTTGACGGGAAAGTCTTGTTTAAATTGTAGGATCTGGCATTTCAACTTCCCTATAACACTTACCAGAAACTTAGCTATAATTGAAGCCTATTTATTTATATGTAAATTAATACGATAATGAACAAAATTTGCTATGAAATCCAAATCCAATGTATACAAAAATGGTAAAGCTCATAAAGAATCCCACAAATTCAGTGGAACAAGTGAGAGTTTAAACTTCGATGGCCAGGTGGTAACGTGCTTGCACTTGTGCGAGTCCTTACACGCCATGCAATCGGAGACGTGTCGTACTCATCACGGGTAACAACCTACAGAGGCGACTGAAAAGGTCAATCGGATACATTCTTTAAATTTTGTATCTTTGTAAAAGGGGGGCCCAGCACGGGATATCCTTTGGGCCCCCTTCCAATTGCAACAAAATTGTACTTATTTAACATTTTTTTTAAATATATTTATTCATTATTCATATTCATTAATTGTTTGTATGCGATTAATCTTAAAAAAAAAAAAAAAAAAAAAAAAAAAAGCCCATTTGCACATCATGAACGTTACTGTAACTCAGAAATTACTTGTAATAAGTTATGGTGCACATTTGATTTTGTTTTTTTGCGTGGGTCCCTACGAGGAATTTCCGCCAGGGATGTGAGAGACTAGGTTTGGGGGGAGGGGAAGTATTTGTGGTGTGTAGAATAGGCACATTCACAGTTTACAAGACTGTCGATGAAATTTGGGCATAGTGAAGAATATAAGCTTATGCGTATATAAAGCATTCTATAAAGTTATGGGGAGCATAATGGATCCAACCCTTACGAAATAGGTGTGCCAGAAGTTATTGGTGATTTGGAGTGCAGACTCAGGAGTGGCCATGTAGCTTACTTTAAGGTTTGCGGAGTCTAAGTTGCACTAATAGTCCCTTACTTCTGTTCATGTATCAATTTGTTTTCAGCGGTTATCTATTTTAAAAGAGAGTGGGTAAGGAGTTGGAACAGAGCCATACAGGTAAAGGTGACTAGTGTAAAGCAGGCATCAACAAAGGTGCGGTTCATTCCTGATCCTTTCTTGTCCTGTTAGACTGATAAATTTCATTTCAGCCGCTTGTATTTTGCTACCGGTATCTTGTCTGTTGTTCGCTGTACGTCGTAGTTATAAAATACCAATTAAATAACATTAGCTAAGTTCTGGTGGGGTAGTTAGACTAGTACAATACAACAGGTTGTGCTGGCACTATCGTCATTGGAAATGAAACAGGAATGATAGCAATAAATTCTCAACTTGTCCGAAACTAATCTTTCGGAAGATAGTTTTAGCTTGTGTGGGATTATTTATATGGGGCTTATAGCTGTTTAGTTGAATTATAAATTAATTGAGGCTTAGATAAATGGCAGCAAAAATGTAAGATGTAAGAAAAACATCCCTTTCGGCTCTGGCCTATCATTTGTAGGCATATTTCATAAAAGCCTACTCCTTCCCCTATAAACGATAATATAATGCACTATTAAAGTCTTCTTGTGTTTCTTCGGCCAGCACCGGTCCTTTGACGCCGTGTTCATAGTTCGTGTGTCGTAGTTCGGCTTTCTACCTCTAGGCTCTATGCACTATTAATGTACACTAAAACACATTTCGCACAAGCCCTGACCCCCCTTTCTTTCTTTTAAAACACTGCATTTGCAAGCATCACATTATTTTCAATCGGACTGGCCGCCATTTTAAAATCGTTTATTAGTCTTTAAACGTTTTAATTGCCATTATCGTGGATAAAAATTCGTGATTTCAGTCACATTTTATTCCATCCCTCTACAACCAATATTAGCTATGATATGATTATTTTCAAGTTTTTGATCAGCCGCCATCTTGAAGCAAAATGGTGGATCTATATGGTTAGCGAACTCGATCAACACATGTGTATCATAAATGTTAAGTAAATCAAAATGTGTTTCCTAAATTCGATATAGGCTACATACATAGTACATAATATGTGCATACATACGTATAACAGTATACCTATAACATTGTGAACGGGGGTGAGTTTTGGCTGAGGGGGTCATGAAATGAATACCTATTTATGAAGACATTTTTCGGAAGTCGAACACTGGTCACCATCTCAATAATTATGAGGAAATCTTCTGAACAAATAGTAGAGCTAAGTTACGTTCTCATGAAATCCTTAGTTTTGCCTACCACCCTTATAGGAATCAATCAAATCATGGGAGAAAGACATCCGAACCCTAAACTTTTATTGCTTAGGCAATATCCTATATGTCTCAGGACACAATATTATTAATATTGTTCAAGTAGCCTATTATGCAACTCTACCAGTTTACTAATAAAAATATTAATGTGAAGATTTTTTTAATAAAATAAGTTCAGGAGAAACTTCGTGGTATTACGAACCCTAACCTCCCTCAAATATTTGAAAAATTGAAGGAACAAAGTCTATATAGGCCTACATATGCTAAATATTGCCTAAACCTGTCAAAAAGGAGACACTTGTGGTAAGACATACCCGGACCACAAACTGGCAAAATAAGATTTAGACCACCCAAAAAAAACACAAGTAAACGAAAAACAAAAAAATAAAAAAAATAAAAATCGGTCATCTGTTTGTTGTAGGTACCATGCACAGAGCACGATTTTGCGACTTTTCATATAGAGCAACCTGTTACATGGTAAAAACCACCATAGAGCTCATTTTTTGACCACTGCTCCACTTGACCGGATATGTAGTGGAGTGGTATGGACCCCGACTTTTCCCCAAAACATTGTTGGTTCGATTTTCACACTTGCTACTTTTTCTGGCCATGCTTCGGAGGCAGGGACAGATTCCGTTTATTTGGGGGGTAGTTTCGAGTCAAAATATAATAAATTTATGTAAATTATAACGTATAAAATTAACATACAACTGACTTGCTAAAAAGTTTTTCTTTAGGGGGGGGGGGCAGCTACCCCCATGCCCTCAGCATCCGTCCTTGTTCGGAGGGCAAGTAAAACTGGCCGTCCTAGGGCGAGTGTAGCAAGTGTAAGTGAGGGCTTTATGGCCCTAACTCCGATGTGTTGGCTTAACAACAGAGCAAAAATGCATTTAATTATTTGGGATGAGGTCAGCGACAAGATCGCAAGGTTGTTTGTCCTCGAAATCAGAGGAAAAATCTCGACTTGGCGAAATTCGAACCCACAATCTACGCCTAACCGGGGCGTCGTCTTAACCTCTGGACCACAAGCACCGACCAGTGCAGCTATCTCCAAATACTCTACAAGTAGAGTTTATACTCTTTCCGCGCAATTTTCTCTTTCATAACAACCTTCTCCTGACAATAAAAAAAAGAAAAAAAAGAAGTGAAATCGGTCCAGCCGTTCACGCGTGATGGCGTGACCAAGGGAAATAGGGATTTATTTTTATATATAGAGATTGGGCACTACGCAGCTCGGCCCTTCGGGGCTCGCATGACTTAACTTCAATTTCCAGAATTTTCTAATTTTCCGCGCAATTTTTAACTTTTTTCTGTCATAAGAACCTTCTTCTGACAATAACAAAAAATATATATATATATATAAAATAGTGAAATCGGTCCAGCCGTTCACGCATGATGCCGTGAGATAGGGAAATAGGGATTCATTTTTATATATAGAGATTGACATGATTCGTATTGATAGACAGGTTAGCAGAGCTACACAACTATCTAACCGAATAGGTCTGTGATGAGCTTACTTTATTGTATAAAGACAATGCTTTATTCAATAGATGACAGTATTATATGGTATATACTGTATATGTACATATACATATGCATATACAGTATATTGTATATACTGTATATAATATTACTAGTATGCAACACTGTCATTTAATTAACTTTGGTTGAAGAGTTGTAACAGAAATTAGAGGATATGGAAAAAACTGGACCTGGCGGGATTCGAACCCACGATCTACGTCTAACCGGGGCGTCGTCTTTCAGTGTTATATATACCAGATAATATTGTAATGTATAGTTTGTACCCTCCTGTGGGATACAAGATACCCGTGACGTGAGGAATGGGTGGGACCAAGCCCAGTGGCAACTTTTTTTTTCGAGTCTCGAACATCGACTCTCCGCTTCATACGTAAATTCTCTATCAACTCGACCATGTCGATTGTCTATGGCGGGACCCAGTACAGCATCTGCCTCGACCCATTTCTACAATAAATAAAGCATAATGAAGAATTGGATGAAAAGCACTAAATGATAAGTCAGGATAAAATAGTCAAGTATGCATTGCCACCCCCACCCTCCCTTCCCCACCAGCCCACCCTTCGCTCCCCAACTAATTCAAAATCCCCCCACGCCCCGCCCCCACCCCCGCGCAAGGCAACTCGATCGATACAACAACCCGAGCTTCCCTCCCCCTCTCCGCCCCCGTGCCCTCCCTAAATCTAGTCACCCATTATCATCATTATAATTCAGACACTTATTTTGCCTGACTGCGTTTTTAATATCTTTTGTTGTGGTAAACATTAAATAATAGGTAGTAGCCTATGTTTTTTCTTATTGCTGGTCTCTTGTTATTGTATATAATATACAAAAAAGGGGAGGATTTTATTATAGCTGTGAAGTTCTCTCAATAGATGGCTGCGTGCTATTGTAAAATACTCCTTCGTCATATATTTTTGCATCACTATTCCAACGGGTTACGGTTTTTCCCGTACCTACAATATGACCCATCATAATCAAAAGTGAGCCCACAATGATTAAAAACGATTAGTTATAAATTGGCGTAATTATTAATAATACGAATATTATAAATGCTAAATGAGCAAATTACCGGTATAGCCTACCTACTCAAAACTCTTAGAGGCTGATGAAATTAAATTTTATCAGTACGATTGACATATATTGATATTTTTAACGAAATAGTGCATTTGCGGATTGAATGCAGTTCCTTTTAGCCTCATGTTGCAGCCATCGGCATAGCTTGTGCAAACACAGTGCTTCTTGTTGGAAACTCTGACTTGCAGCAACTTGTCAACGTCAACAATCTCATCACTGTGCATCCTGCTGCTGCTATGCATAACCGTCATAAAGTAAGCTCTTATACTCGACCTGCAGCCCGATCATGGTTATTTGGGATTATTATAAAACCGGGGTTTATTTTTTAATACCGCAGTAGTTAGGTGTTAAGTGACGGCGTTAAAATATGCGCGGGAAAATCAAATTAATAAATTATTTGAATACAAGAGAATTATGGTTGCATTCATGGCCGTGGCCAGGAGGTGGTCCATGGGGTCCGGACCCCCCCCCCCCCCGAAATAAATGTTTGTATGTAAACCTGTATGGTTTGAAGAATTTATCCATTAATTCATTACTACATTTTTTTTGGACCCCCCCCCCCCCCCCCGAAATCAAAACCTGGGCACGGCCTTGGTTGCATTGTTTAATAATTGAAGGAAATATTAATAACATTAAAATGTACAGGTAGAATTATGAAATAAAACAAGAATTTTAATTAATGTGTCTACATCTACCAATAAGGGATAAAAAATTGAAAACTCACCAAAAATATTAATTTATAAATTTGAATTTCCCGCGCATTTTGCACCCATTTGTTTAAAACAATTGAATAAGCCCCGGTATTATAATAGTCCCAAATCACCATGATCGGGCTGCTGAAGGAAGCAACGGTTCTAGATTCCCTGATCACAGTATGGAGGTCCAGACGAGACGGTAAGAGACTTGTGGAACATATCAGTGCGGTGGAGAGGGATTTCACTTTTCACCTCCAGTGTTATAGCGTCTTTTAGACAGCCCGTTCATGCTAGAAGAAAGGTATGAGGGGGGCATCTGATGTACAAATTTGTACAAAAGAACAGCTTGATGAAATCAATTCAGATTTTGTTAACATCACATAAATTAGCCCAGCTAGATCACAATAGGCTACCCAAAATTTACCGCCAAATCGGTTATTTTTCTGATTTTAAAACCGCATGGTTCCTCAAGACGATTTCGAAAGGTGGGACCGAATCCGAAAGGACCGCATCAGGCAAGACCTGCAAGTGGATTCCATAGAGAGAAGAATGGAGAACAAGCAGCTGCAATAGTTCGGCCACGTCCAAAGGATGGACGAGAACAGGACCACCCGGAGGTCGGCGGAAGCAAGGCCACAAGGAAGAAGACCCATTGAAAGACCGAGGACAACTCTCGAGGACATCTCGCCGAAGCAAGAGGGAAAACAAGGGCCGAGCTCAAGGCGTTAGCGTTCGACCGGGGCGAGGGGAAGGAGAGGTTCCTCAAGACTTGAGTTGTACGTACATACGCATACATCTACGTCAAGAAAATTTCAACAGGCCTACCTAGTCTACCAGGCCAGTCATTGTGCATAGGAAAGCGTAACCTGAATTTTATATACACTATGTAGGTACGCTACGAGGCATGTCCAAACCGCTTCGCTTCGCCTTTTGGCCATTTTTGGTGAAACCTTTGCCCAACCGGGATTCGAACTAGGCTCACCTAGAAAATCTCTAACTCCCATTGACGGATTTAAGGGGGGGGGGGGGAGGATGCACCTAGAATTATGAGGCAAGTTCAATATTAAACAAAAACTCCAACGTAAACTCCGCGTAACAAATCTTTCGTTCCACGCGACCCAGCCTCCTATCAGTTTTGTTTTATTTCGGCACTTATCAGTTAGGTATCATAGGTTTTAAGCAGGGGCGCCCAGTTTTGAAAAAGTCTGGGGGGGGGGGCAAATGAGAGAGGTGACCCCCCCCCCCAAATACGAAGGAAATTGTACTGTTGGATTTACCTCCTGAGGAAACTTTGTTTTAGTATTTTTAACTATGCATCACCTTAGACTCTTGTACCAGTTGTACCCCTTGTCCTTACTAAGTTGCTACCTTTAAAAAAGCTAAAACAAAAAGCCATTGGCATAAATTCCTAAATTTCTGGGGGAGGGGGGACTTTAGGACCCCAAGACTTTGATCCGCCGGAGAAAAAAAATGAATAGACCCAAATTAGTGAGATTTTACGCATCTTATACCCTGGAGAATGGGGGGCCCGGGGGTCCACCTGGAAATAAAAATTGATGTATGGGCCCAAATTATTGAGGTTTTACGCATTTTGCAAGCAGTACAGTTGAGACTTGAGATTTTATCGACGAATAAACCTACCACTGAGGGGGGCCCGGGGGTCTCCCCCGAAGAAAACATTTGAAAAAAATAGGCCTCAAATAATGGGGTTGTAAGCATTTTGAAAAATATATTTGTGTGAAAGTATACTTGTCTTTGTCAATATGTTGTTTTTTTTCATGATGCCTTTCATGTAAAATAAGCCTATACCATGAATTAATTTCCCTTTCGTTATTGTGGATACTATGCATTTCGCCTCCATAACGTCTTTGTCACCAGAAATCTTGAGGGGGCCCCTCTATTTACTCCAATGAAAAAATCGTGTTTGAATTAACTTCTTTACAGAATATGGAATGTATACCTAGTGTATTACAATTATTAAAAATAAATCATCAATAACTCGTCAGAATATTTTGAATCATAGCTCGAGCTGCATATGTCGATCGACGCACTGACGCTTGGTTTATGAATTCGTTCACAAAGTTTCGTACTGAATGTTTACTAACGCCAAAATGGAAATGCACAGGAAAAGTAATGGGAATTGGTAGGCTTAAGCCACAAAGTCTGGGGGGGGGGGGCAAAAAGTTCCGTGCCCCCCCCCCCCCCGTAGTGGTGTAGTGGTTTTAAGCACCATCTAGGCCTACCTGTAGTGTGACGACCTCATCGTTGCTCTCCCCTCTCTCCTGATTTTGCAATGGACCATTTTCGGCGTATCTTACATTCCCACCTATTAATTAATAACCTATATTTATTAAGACACGAACATCTAGTACACACCATCTTTGAGGGTACAGTGGAAGGAACCAATAGCAGAGAGGGGCCGAAGAAGTAATTGATTGATCAACTGAGGGAGGACGCAGGAGCCGAACGCCAGAGCTGAAGAAGAAGACACAGGACTGGGAAAGTTGGAGGATGATGTGCAGAGAGTTGCTAACAAGCAATAGTTGAGATTGTGACCTCAGAAGAAGAATTTTGTGGTCTAAAATTATTTTGACTATAGATGAGCCAATGCGCGAAAGCCCATAAACGAAATAAAACCTTGGGTTGACATGGAAACGAATAAAAAGCCAATTTTTTTTTTTTAAACCAGGATACTCCAAACCACGCTTACCTAGTTTTTTTTCCAATCCAAGCCGAACTTAAAACGAAATTGGCTCCGTTTGGCTTAGTTTCATCACTATGCTCTCCTCTTTCAGAAAATCAATGTGGAATAACTGTAGGCGAACACTTTTGATTGCACCATAAATAATGCTATGGACTACGGTTTCATTGAAAGCAATAATTTGATGCTTGATTCCACGTTAAACTTACCCAGCGTAGGGAGGCCGAGGCCAGAAGAGAGCTTAAATTTAAGGGAGTAAATCCGCATTTCAATACAAACCCAATTTATAGTTCGAAGCGAAAAATTGGCTTATTATTTTCGTAGTTTTTTGGGTCATAAAAAGGGTCCGAAAGGAGGTTTGCTGTTCACCCTATATCATATATAGTACTACAGCAGGCCTAAATTGGTGTTGGCGTTAGTGGGCTCGATAAACTATATCCGTATCAAAATGTAGAGGAACACTGCTTCATCTTACTTATGTCTCGATGATACCTCTACTATCGATATTCCCTGTGAAGTTTGATTTTTTTCACCTTTAAGGCATCCCTTTACCGAGTATGTGAGCGGGGCTTGTGGATGCTTAGGTGTACACTGGAGTTTTATGTAGGAGAGGTGGCACGTTGCCCCCACCAAGAAGATTATTTCTAAGGTGTCACTTGGTGTCTTCTTCGACCAACAGCAACAATGTCAAACCCAGTCGTGGCTGCAAGAAGTGCCTGAGACATTGCATTATTATTTTCTTCTGTTGTAATGTAAATGTAATGTACATAATAATATGTAAACGGAAATAGGTTAGCTGGTAGAGTAGGTAGCCCTTGGGGGGCTAAAGCTCGCCTAATAGAAAGACGTTTTTCATTTGATTTCAAAAAAAGACGTGCCAATTGGTTGAAGCTCTCACGTGGTTCATATTCAAAGAAATACTCTTGGCGGGAGCGAATTTCCCATCTCTCCTATATAGAGGCCAATGCAATGGTGTCAAAACACCATGAAGAGTATTACTAGGTATTGTAGTTGTACTATAGTAGATAAAAGTACAAAAACATCTCTAAAGTAGACAAGTTAATTTGAAGGTCAATATCCTTCACCTAATCGTATGTCTTTACATACCTCGTACATAGATGCATTTTACATAATTATCTTAAAGCCTGAGGTATGGGGGAAATTTAAACAAAATGGGGACACCCACACCTACAACAAGAGTCACAGGGGAGACCTTGTAGCACAACGCATAGCCAAGTGTGAGCGACTGGATCCTTTACTACAAGGTTTCGCCTACCTTAGAAAACTCCCGATTGAACTGGGAGCGGCGAGAAATGCTACTAACTTCCCTAAATCTTTTAGAGACCATCTCTTAGAGAAAGCTTTCTACACTGTCACTGAGGCGCTAACACAATGAAAATGACAGAACTACCTGATTTTGACAATATTGTGACGATTTTACTTTATACTTTCTTCTTGATTACTTACTTGTGTGATTTAACAAAAATATAAAATAAATAAACCTCGCAGTCAAATTACAGGGGTCGGTTGTAGGATCGAACTAGAGTTCTATCTGTTAGAGGTGGGACATTCACAGCGGCCAACGATATTCTTTGAATTTCTAGTGCACCTTGCAGTCGCGGCGGGACTTGATATTTAAATTTCGTCGTGTTATGTACGTTATCTTGACTTTTTGTTCTATTACTAAGCCAACGTAGCGGAGTTAGGGCTATAAAGCCCTCTCCTACACTCAACTAGGATATGTATTTATGTAATAGTTATTTGAATGCCTATTGAATCGATAATGAATTTTCTATTCTATTCTATGTTATTTGGAAGTGTCCAAGGCGTGGCCTGATTGGTTGAAGAAGACGTGGTATCTTTTGGGTGGTAGCGAATTTTCCATCTCTCCAACTGTATATAGTACTGTGGATCAAACCAGAAGTGACCAAATTCTACCCATCTCAGCACACAAATTAACTTATAAGTCTTACCAAATATAGCTATTATTATGCGTTAGGACTAGGACAGATATACAGTATGTAAGAAGACCAGCTGCGAGGGACCCCTAAGTAGAGCACCTGAAACAATTTACTGTCTGTCCGCTTCACTCTTTAGAGGCAAATTGGATGCCCACCCCCGTAATCCGCTGTTGGCACAAAGTCAAATTTCATAACAATAGAAGATCATAGAGCCATAGATGAGATGTCATTAAGTAGAAGAAATCTCTACATACAGTAATATGACCGCCACTAACCCCATTGGCCACACTTTTGAAGGACACGCCTTGTACCCTTCTAGCAACAAAAAATAATAAACAAATAATGTAGCTATCGTCCGCATTGAAAAGTCAGCTTGTGCGGAGTTTATTGAAATTTCTGTTAAAACTGTATGTCATCTGGGTAGGCTGTTTTCAGATTCAGATGTAAAACTATTTAGCTTCACCAACAGCGAACAATATAATAGGAATAAAAGAAACAAAATTGGACAAAAAATCCGTAAAAATAATTTCAAAATAAGAAGTAAGGAATGACGTGGTATTGAGTATACATTACTGCAGATTCTTTACTGAAGCGTATTCGTTGCTATATTGTCAGCCGGCAGGGGTACCACCATAACAAGCGGTTCACTCGATGACGAGTTGAGTAGTGTTGTTGTTGGTAACCAGGGAAACCAGACTGCCACTGGTTGGTCGTTCTTTTCCCTCGCTCCATTTGTACAATAGCCTATAAATAAACGAATAAATTATTAGCTCATATTCAAGTTCAGAGCGATTGGACCAGGAATGAAGTGATTAGTATATTGTGGAGGGTATAACAGAAGGAGCGCGAAGAATTGGCTGGATGAGGAATTAGAGGGAACACGAAGAAGAGGAAGACCAAGCAATAGATATAAAACCATACCGTGGATGATCTCCGGAGAGTACCAGAGGAAGAAAGTAAGTAAACGTGTTTTGAAACAAATCTTGTAAGGTCGCTGGACAATTTTCCCAGGTCAGAAATTAAAGAACCGGTCCGAGTTTACTCGAACATGCTTTCCAATTTATAAATTTTGACATGCGTAATTTCATAGGAAATAATTTCCCTATGGTTAATTTCAGATCCCTCGAGGGAGGGGGGGGGGGAGGTTCACCTCAATATATATTAAAAACCCCTTAAAACTAAATTGCATATTCTGGAACGAACAGACCAATACATTGTAACAGTAGTAAGAAGTAACAATATCACATGTCACGTAATGTATTGGAGCGTGAATTTTTGCATAATTTATCAAAAAATAATTTTTTGCACAGAAGCAAATATTTTTTTGGGAACGCAACCTGCCCGTTTTTGTTATCCTATTGAACACCTAAAACATACCTGAAGGTAGAAATCATCAATAGAAAGGTTCCGCAGAAAAATTATTTTTTATGATAATTGAGTTATTTTTATTTTTTTACCCCCAGAAGCAAACTATCAAGGGGCAAGCGACCCCCCGCATTTTGTTAACATTAATACCGACTACAATATATGTGAATTTAAAAGAAACCGTATGAGCCGTTTTTGAGAAAGAATTTTTTTTAGACGTTTTTTTGCAGTTTTTTGGGAATAAACCCCCCCAAATTGAGTTAGCCCAAAATAAAAAAAATGGTCCCGAGGTATGATTTATGTGAACCTACATGCTAAATTTCATCAAAATCGACTGTGTGGTTTGCCCGGAAATCGACTCACAGACAGACAGAGCGACAGACAGACATTTCGTAAAAACCACTTTTTTGGGTTCTTGGGACCTCAAAACGTGTAAATCCGTTGAAATCTCGGAATCGAACATTTCGACCTTCACAAAGCTTTCCTTATACTACGTATAAATTGGAAAGCAATAAAATAAAATTGTTGAATGATCAGAAATGAAGAGACCGGAATGTGTGGAGGAGGATCACATGTCACACCCGGGCCAGTAAAGCTGATTATAGACAATTATCAATTTTTTATTACATTATTATTTGGCAAATAGCAGTCTTGACTTACTGTAGGTTGAGATGGCAATCAAGAAAAATCAGGAAAGAGCGGGACTCAAACCCCACGACACACACCTTTAAGGTCTAATGTGTTACCACCTACACTGTCTGTTTTTTGTCTCTCCAGATAATAGATGGTGAGGAGTTTAACTTATATACGCCTGTTCAACGTAACTACTTTACTTTATCCAGCGCCCACTCTTGGCGTTACCCCCATCTGGTGCCGCGCCTGCCAGTAAAGTGATGATATGTCTTTGTTAGGGCTCTGGATTGCTTGGCATGTTAGAAGGTGGGCAGCATCCATACGTCCGCTGAGGCAGAGTGGGCACAAGTCTGAAGCAGCCAGGCCTAGGCGAAACAGGTGAGCCTGCAGGTAGTCGTGGCCAGTTATGAAGCGAAAACGGGCGACAGAAGTGGCTCTTGGTAGGTCAAGAGGTTCAACGCAACTGAAGCGCTTGGCAACTATTAGCCCATTACGTGAAGGAGGCCTCGCTCTATCTGCGGCCAGGTACCGCCACGGCATACATGGATTCTATTTATTATAAATAGAGGCCTAATTTGAACGTTGCCCGGCCAACCCCCCCATTAAATTTTTGGCCATTCATAGTATTGATTCCGAATGCATTTTTTCCGTTGGCAAACCGGCACAACTCCTCATTGTCAACCCGCATCGACAATGGAAAAACTGAGACATACTTACCATTGACACATTGCAACAGGCACAGGCCCGACTAGACCAGGCACGTGTGGATACTTACTCAGCTATAAATTCGAGAGGGGTCCATGTAGACGTGTCAGCTTTTGGCATCCATTTTCTGTTCATCGGAGTGTCGAGAGTGATGGGCAGCAGAGCCAGGGCCACAGAGTTGCTGGGGAGTCCACCGTCCTTGTCGCTCAGACTCTTCGTCAGCTGATGGACAGCAGCCTTCGCCATCCCGTAACCGATCATGCCAGGAGTTGCACCAGTAGCGGGTTTAGCACCAGGAAGAGTTACCAGGCCACCTTCAATAGAAAATGTCAAATCCATGGATGGAATAATGGCAAATGTTTGGCAGTGGTTCTAAGAGGGGTAATCTTACGTATTCTTCTTAAGGAGATGAGCGACAATGGAATGGGAACTACACAGAACATAATTACAAAAACTTTCACAGCCGGAGTTACATGATGAAGCCGCAGGATCCGGTACGATCAACGTGGTCGACATCTTCAGTGGCACTCAGTAGACTTTTAAGATTGCATCATGGAGGCTCCGCAGCTTTATTATCGAGCTCCACTCTTTGCTTTCAATTTTTTTGGTCCACATTCTTTCACAAGCGACGAAGCCTAAAACTGGGATTATTCGCTTAGCCTACATCTCAGTTAACAATGGCTAACCTGTTTTGAACTTGAACTTGAGTTATGCCAATGGCACGTCGTGGGAGTGGTTCTAACAGGGGTACGTACCTTCCTTGAGGTGACGAGATGCGATGCTAGCGGCAATGGAAGAGCTCCACACACTTTGCTTCCACATGAGGTCCGCGTTCTTGATGAAGTCGGCGCTGGCGGCATTGCCTCCGGCCCATCCACCAGCGACGCAAATGACTGCATCCAGTCTTGAACCTTCAAGGGCATTCTGCACGGAAGACAACACTGTAGCTTCCTGCTCCACCCAGGTTTTCTCCAGAGGAACCAAGATATTGCTGTCGGCCTCATCATTTTTATTGAGATCAATAGAGCCAACCCACTGTAAATAATATAATAAAATAACACGTACGCGTAACAAAAAAAAATTAATAGCCGGGTGCCGGAGAATGATAATACAATCAAGCTGTCAATCAATCAATTCCTCTAGATTACCCAACCATAGACAAAAAATAACTGCATGTTACCCAACCCTACATTTGTAACAATATTGCTATGTTACAACATGCCAAGGCCACATAACTATCACAGGTTTGCTAACTCTTTCGCAATTTTAAGCTGCAAGCAATCAATTATATGCCAGTAGAATAATCATAAGTACTTTTAATATAAATCAACAAATAATGAATTCGTGTTATGTAGCCACAAATTCCTAGTAACATTGATGGTTTCCGGTTCATCTAATAATATTGATTTTATTATACTTACCCAATTTTTGTTTTTGAAATAAGTGACCACACTTGCCCCTAGTGCCCCGCGGCCACCATATACAATAACTCGACCAACCGCGCTTGTTGCACTCATTTTTGAAGAGTAATTAAATTTTTTATGTCCGTCGAATCCAAATTGTTTTCAAGCAGCTGAGGAGCTTGACCTTGAAGAAGTAACGTCTGCTTGCCAACATAAACTCGATTGTCTGCTTTACAAGGTAGCCAACAAAACAGCAACAAATGTTCAGGGAAATTTTGCAGCGTCAAGATGGCCTAGTTGGGTTAGAACTTTTTAGTCATGGAAAATGAAGTCTAAAAAATTTGTTAAATGCCGTAATAATAGCTGCAAATCTATTTTGTACGCAAATTATTTTTCCATACACGTTTGTTAGCTAAACGCATCAACATTTCGACTGTGGAGGTAAAGAGGGTCGTGTTGAAAATGTCTCGACACGAAGGTGAGTAGACAAATTTATGCTAAATCCCATTGACTTGATATTTTTATATTTTTCACCATATCGTTTTAAATATGACTTACTTCTCAGATATTGGTCTATATTTAGCATTGCTTCATTTCCTAGTGGTGCATTGTGCTTAAATTTCCGAAGAAATAAGTTTAAAATACCAGCCGTTCCAAAATAGCACATCAGCAATCATCTTGCTAGCATTAGCCATTAAGTAGCTTACCTAGCTACCTTCTCAATCTGATATGCTAGCAACGATAGCTAACTTTATAACTACACGTACGCAATAGTAAGAATTGTAGGTTTCAGCTGTGCAATTGTCACTAGGCCAAGGCGAAAATGTCGAACCTAGGTAATTGCAATACCTACACCTTTAGCCTTGTTAGGAGCAACATTTCTGCGTCAGTGAATTAGACGGGGCGAAAGTTCACTTTAGCCCCCCCGCTGTACACAAGGTGGGACAAAAATTCATATGAAGTGGAAGGTAAACATCTCAACAGTCAATAGTGACTTTAATAGGCTATTCAGTCATTTATACATTAAAAAACATGCGTTGGCTCCGTCCTAAACAAAAAATCTAAAACATAATATTAACAAGTTCTCACACTCCATGAACTCATGGAATAAGGGCAACACGTGGAGCTAAGCCTTCCCCCCTTTTTCTGAAATTCGATTGAGTAAGATCGGAATCTTCTAGGGAACGCGGTAACTTGGTGATTTGCTCAAGTATAGTTACAGTTTTGACTAAATCTTACTTGCTCCTAGTGGATGTCGTCCCTACTTCAGTAATATTTGCAAGACTATTTCCAATTAAAGCATTGTTTTGTTTGCTTGCCTCTGACATGTTCCTTCCACTAAGAATTCTCATAAGCAGTTTAGCAGTACCATTCTCAATCAATCAATCAATCAATCAATCAATCAAAGTGTATTTGCCCATCTTTGTTACATCTTATTTTACAATAATAATCAAACATTGAGCACAGTCATCTGCGTCATAATACAATATATAAAAAATAAATAAATAAATATAGGTAGCCTATAGCTTCACAGTTCCTTCAGATTGTACAATCTTCGTTGTTTCAAAAAGTTAATTAGTGCTTTCTTGAAAGCATTAGCCGTAGGCTCCTGTTTTATGGCTTCTGGTAGAGCGTTATATATGCGGATGCCTGCGGCTCGTGGACTGCGCTGTCGGGCTGTCAGTCTGGCTGCTGTGACTGAGAGGTCTCCGGTATGTCCTGTATCGTGATTGTGGCGATCCCTATTATGTCATCCTCTAAGTTACCAATGCAAAATTTCGACATGAATAGGGCTGTAAATAAATTAATTATCCATAATTTTATATAACTTGGGCTATATAAAAATAATATAATTTGGTGATTTCATTAAGGACAGTTAAAGTAAACCTTTACCTAAGTTATCCGCAACATTGTTTAATTTTTATATTTATAAACTTACGCAAATGCAAGTGACATGGGTAAGGATGGAATTCGCTGTTATCCTCAATTGTGAAGCTAAAATACTCCAAATTTCCGCCATAAACTTACAAAAGAAGTTGAGGAAAAGAACGGGGCGCCTTCAGGAGTGTTTTGGTCAAAATCTTGCGGAATAGTTAATCGCACGGATTTTGTGGTGCCACTAAATTAACTTTGCTGTGATCGACGGGTCATTGGCAATCATTAGCATTACATGCTACTATCAACAACAATAGCGGCAACTGACAAAAGGCTTATTAGTGAGACAATTGGACAGGACTTGTTTTAAGGCAGGCTTATTGACACTCCTCTTTATAGCTTGGTCTAGTCATATGACGCGACCCCAGGAACTGGACGGTGTGAGTGCACCCATGCCCCCTATTGTTCAATACAATCGGATACATATTTCTGTTTATTTATTACTTGCAATTTCATTGCGGGTTGTGACACGGTCGATCCGGCTCTGGCTGGTTAGCGACGTTAATGTTTGTATTTGTATTCTCGGATTCGAGTCCCAGTATTGTTTCATGAGCAATAAGGATATTTTGGTCATATTTTAGGTGTGAGCTGTGATTCCTGTCTAAAAGGAAACTTTCGCGGTAGACGGTTTAAATGCCTCATCTGCTACGACTACGACCTGTGCGCCGCATGCTTCGAGTCCGGTGCTGTGACCACGAGACACGCCACCGACCACCCCATGCAGTGCATTCTCACTCGCTCTGATTTCGGTACGTATGGTGTCAAAGTTGTTTCACTTTTAGTAATCATGGAAGCAATCAAAATAGAGGTGGGTACGCGGTGGAACATAAATACGACCGTTGTGATATATATTGAACCAATTCCAGACGTCGTTCCAATCAATTTTTGTTGGCAGGCTGGTCATCACAGGCACATGCCAGCTAGAAGCTGTTTCCATGCAATGACGCAAAAATGCCTCATATGCAAATTTTTGAGATAAGTAAAGCATATGATTATTTTGTGACAAGCTTTACGATAGGTATTAGTTGGATGAGTCTCATGCTTATAACATACTTCCTTTCTCCTCAGCGATACGGCAGGTTCTCATCTACTCCCAGTTGCTCCTACAATTCTGAGGTCTTGGCGGACATTCCCTTGTACTGTTAGCCTGGGCCGTCCTCGTCTTCTTCTTCCCTCAGTTTCGTTACGTTTTACCCGCTTTATTAAGTCATTTGGCTGCTTTCTTTCGACGTGGCCCCATCATGAGAGTAGTCGTTCTCGTTGACTACGCTGGCTGTCTTTTAATTTCTGCTCTTATTTCATCGTTCCAGCGTCTATCGGCTAGCGTGAAGCCCAGAGACCGTCGTAGCGTTGGCATCTCATGCAGTCTTTGTTTTTCGGTCTTTCTCAAGGCCCAACTGTTATAACTATTTATATGCCTTAATTATATAAAAGGAAGATTGATCATGACGTTACTTTGAAAATAAAAACCTTAAGCGAAAACAGGGCTGTCTGCATTTATTATAAAATTAAAAAAAAATGTATCATGTCAGCGTGACTAGACACATAATGTTGAGAGTAAAGTAATCATAATTTAATGTGAACTCCAGTTGCCAGGGTGTCAGTTCAAGTTAGCCTTTTTCAACTGGGGTGATAGGTGAGCCTTGTCCACTCCTTCCTGTCCCTCCACTTCTGTTCATTCAGCGCTTTTCCCTACACTTTCAATTTAGTGTCTGTACCTTATTATTATTATTATTATTATCATTTAGAGATTTGAGCTGACCTAGGTCTTGGGGCCCTTTGAACAGCATATTGGGATGACATCCCAATCATTCATACTACGACCACTGCCAATTAATCAACTGAAAAACAGCAGCTTAACCTTGTTAGTTAAGACAATCATGTCCTTCAATGGCAACTCAATCACATAGACATTTTCAATGCAGGCAGCCCCAAAACAGCCTAACCACGCCACCGTGCTGGACAGTGGCCAACCAAAGAGCCTGCTCGTTGCCTCCGATTCCAGCGTTCCCTGGAACCCACAGAATCTCCACAGATACGCGCCGTCCTACCTCTATCTCTACCTTGGTCTTCTCTCCTTTGTGTACCCTATATTTCATCTTTCGGTCACTTCTGCGCTTAGGGAGTAGCTTGAATTAAAAGTAGGTTGTTACGGAAACTTCTCGTGTGGCAATAGTGCTATCTGTAGGCATTCTATGCAGCTACCCTTCTTGTGAGTAGAATACACACGCGACGTCACTGGCAGCTGTACAGCTCTTACTAATTGACTAACGTATTGCAGATCTGTACTATTCGGGAGAGGCGCTGAGTTCAGACGTGCCACAGGCCTTCACGTGCCCTTACTGCGGGCGGATGGGGCACACGGAGGCGTCGCTGCAAGAGCATGTGGCCGCCGAGCACGCGGAGACAGCGTACGAAGTCATCTGTCCCATCTGCGCGAGTCTGCCGGGTGGCGACCCCAACCTCGTCACCGACGACTTCGCCGGCCATCTGACGCTCGAGCACCGCAGCGGCCCGCGCGACCTCATCTCATTTTTGGACGAGCCGACAGCTACGCGGGCCAACATGAGGCGGATGCCCCAGAGCGTGGGGCGGGGCGGGACCCGGCCTCGCCGGTCTAACATGCACTTTAGCTCGTCGGGTGGCCTCTCACCGAGTTCGCGGGAAACCGTCGATCCCATTGCCGAGCTTCTTAGTCAACTGTCTGGGGTTCGTCGCGGTGCCGGTCAAAATTCGACGCTTCAGCAACTCCAAATGCAGTTGCAGCTTGAACGTCAACAAGTTAGAGTAAGCCTTATTATAGTTCCTCTATTTCTCTATATATTGAAGTCAGGGTGTATTCAATGCCTTTGCTTAATTTTATAAACTTACCACTTCCCACTTGACATGCTCTTTCACGTTTTCATGGGGTATTATTGTTTGGCTGGTGTATTTGCAGGCTGCGCGGCAGCAACTTGAGAGACTGCCCCGCCGACAAACCCCCGCAGCTGTGCCGGGGTGTGCGGTCGCCGTGCCCGCCACTGCGCCTGTGCAAGAGACTCCGACCCAGAGTCAACCTATCCAGTCCCAGTTCCTCCTCTCAAGGTCTGTATCTAAAACTTTGTAGTATATAGAGTATAAATTTTGTTATGCACAGCGTTGTATAATTATCAGAATCGACATCGACTTATATGAAGAAAAAGTAAATGGGCGAACACAGTTGAACAGCTTACTTTGACCATGACAGTAAACCTTGACTTGACTCGTATCTGTACCGTATCATATCGTCATACTTTCGCCTGTTTCATTGCGTCAATGGTAAGCTTGTCTTAGCTTTTCCATTATCGCTTGTAGCCGGTGCAGGTTGACATCGAGAACAATGTATACCAGTTTGCCAAAGACCAAAAATTCGTACGAAAACAATACAAATAATGTCAGAAATCCATGATGTCGTTGGCATTGGACAAGGGACCTATACGACGAGTAAGTAAGAGCCGTAACACGATCAGCAGCCTATCATACTATACCGCTTCCCCACTGGAACTTGACCAACTCAAGACGATCCCTACGATACAAGGCGACAACTGTACAACGCACTCACCAAGGACATACACATGAACAAATACAAGTATCCCCCCTTAGACAATACTGACAGTAACATATGAACAGCAACATACAGGACAATTATAAGACTATGGACAAGAGACGAACTCCACAAATTACTTAAGCATTAGCATTTTACATATTTTACATATATATACAAACTTTTTTTTTTTAAATTATTCTTAGGTATACAGTAGGTAGTTGGGAAGGTATAATTTAGTTCTTAAATCGTTGCTAGTAAAAGTGTTATGGGTGAATTAGGGATAGGCACTGAGTGCTACCCTCGCATGCCGCTGGCATGAGGGGGCACTTCTACTTTCTCTGTATTTATGTAAAAATTTGTTTAGAAAAATACACGAATTATTATTATTAAGTAAGTTGGGTCCATAAAATGTCCTTCAAAATTTACAATTACAAAACCTTGACGTTCTCATATGTACTGTTATGTATTACTGAATGAATGATTGAACGAGTATTGAATATATATAAAAAAAAACAATTTAAACACACAATTGTCAGGCCACACTACTAGACTACGAGCCCGTGGAGAAAATTAACCTGTGAAATGAACCATCGTGAATAACGCTTAGAGGACTGTTACTATATCATAAAATAACTCTGAGCGCTGTACCGTCATTACAGAGCGATACAGGTTAGTACGTCAGTACACAGAATTTCTCAGGTACAAGTGAGGAATTATGACAAATTATTAATGTACGGCTTTTTTTTATAGATTATAGATGATTAAAAATAAATGTCGAAAAACCTAGTGCCGTACAAAAGTGGTGGTGCCGGAAGTTAGTGCACATTTCTAATTAGCCGGTAATTGTAGTAGCAAAATAGGTCATTTATTACTGTACGGCATTTGTTTAATTCTTTTTGTATACATATACAGATACTTTACCCATCAACGCCGTACATATTTTCAGTGGAGGGGTCGAAAGCCAAGGGTCGCAACCCTTATCTTTGATTAGCCATAGGTGATGATAATATGAAACAACATAAAATTAAATGATCTTCTGAGTACTTCATGGGTAGATAATATTGTCCAGCATGCCGTACATATTTTGTGGGACACATAGGTGTATGGGGTAAATTACTTCCCTCCGAAAATAGTGACTTTCCGGTGACTTCTTTCTGTACGGCAATAACATAGGTTTTTAACTCTTTAGAAAATCTTCGATAAAAGATAAATGCCGTACACTTTTGATAGTCCGCTAGTCTGTGAAATGGTTGATTATTCCACCGCCGCCAATACCTACCCTCTTTTTATTTATTTTTTAAATATTTTTCTTTTACCTATGATTTTTATTGTGTATACTGTTCTTTGCAAAATAATTTATAATTGAAAATAATGTTGTTAATTAAAAATACAAATAAGCCCATGTATAAATTGTATTATTCTGAAAAAATATACTCTTTAAATGCAGTTAGACCCTTATAGAATCCCAGAATCCCTTCTACCCTCATGGCCTTGAATAACATCTAGCTATTCTATTGTCCGTGTCGTGTTGTTCACATACCTGCTTTTTTTAGTGTTAAACGTTCGGTTCGAGTGAATATACATTTCCATACAATTTTTTTTACATTAAATAATTTATTAATGATAAATATTATACATATATATTTACCGATAAATAATGATTTCTATTTAAAAAAGTAATTAATTAATTTTATTACTATATATTTCTCGGACTTGCTAGGTTTAGTATACTTAATGTGTCATTTTGTGTGTTTTTTGTTTATTTATATTTGTTACATATAAAATAAATATAATCTTCGAAAATATTACTTCTCTAATTACTCCAGGAACATTTGAAAAATCATATAAATCTCGGAAATTTCATTTTTTTTTATCCTAATAGTTTAATTTGTTACCATTCATAATGAACGGCTATAACGTACAACGGTAATATTTAATAACATTTATATATAAAAAAGTTGCCGTACATAAATGCATGATCTTACAGCTGCAATTACTCTGGAAATCCTGAAATGTAGATAATTATTTATTTACACTAATATAACTATCATTTTTGGACGGCATAATTATCAAACATTATTGTCCGTTCTAAATAACATTTTGAACATGCCGTACATTTTACAATGACCTTATATCATATAGGTGTAGGGAAAGGGTTGCAACCATTGGCTTTCGACCACTCCGCTGAAAATATGTACGGCGTTGATGGGTAAAGTATCTGTATATGTATACAAAAAGAATTAAACAAATGCCGTACAGTAATAAATGACTTACTTTGCTACTACAATTACCGGCTAATTAAAACTTTGCACTAACTTCCAGCACCGCCACTTTTGTACGGCACTAGGTTTTATTTATTTTTAATAATCTGTAATCTATAAAAAAAGCCGTTAATTAGTAATTGGTCATTCCTCAATTGTACCTGAGAAATTCTATGTACTGACGTACTCACCTATACCGCACTGAAATGACGGCATAGCGCTCAGATTTATTTTATGATATAGTAACAGCCCTCTAAGCGTTATTCACGATGGTTCATTTCACAGGTAAATTTTCTCCATGGGCTTGTAGTCTATACTGGACCTATAACAATTTTCCCTGCCCTAAAACAAAACAAAATAAAAATAAAATGCAATTAGACATACAAACTATTAAGCTAAACTTACACATTAATAACAAATCTCTTACATCAATCATCACATCATTACATTAATCTCACATAACAGTCTTGTCCACTATTTCAAAAAAAGGATTCCACCTTTTCCCGTCTCATCAGCCATTCCCGGACGAATTTGGAAAATTTATTTATTGACAGAGATCCAGGATAAATATCTAATTCGTTAAATAATTTTGGTGCTATACAGGTATGTTGGTAGGATTTGGTAAAGGTTGCTATATATGCTGTAGGTACTACAAGGTGTTCAATTCTTCTAGTATTTGCTGGTCTGGGTCTCTGTACCATGTCGCCGCGGATGGAGTAAAAAATTGGCAGCGTCTTGTGTAAGAACAAGTGCCGCAGCGGGAATAAACCGAGAGTCGCAAAGAGAGGGAATGGGGGAATCATGTTAATGCTGAGGTTTTGTTGTGTTTTGCAGATGTACAGAGGAGAGCCGGTCTGATTCGGAGCTGCAGGACCGGGAGCAAGAGCATGCGGACCGAAGTTTGTTCGTGCAGGAACTGTTCCTCTCTACCCTGGTGGGGATCGAGGCCTTAGCGACACCTAGCAAACCCCAGTCAACTAGGTACAATTCTAACCTTTATTATACACTTACTTAATCTGATACTGCCGATTTGTACTGTGTTGTACCGTAGAAGACATGAAAGCTGAGGTTTACTGGGCGGTAGCCATTGGAATAGTAAAGCGGCGCTGCCTCAAGCTGTCTCCACTTGAAACTTGTTTGGACGCTGGCTATTTCTTTCTGGGTGTTAGGAGACAACCGAACCACCGAAGATAACCGGTGCTGTGATTTTTCCTTGATATGAGAAATTTACATCAAATTAATGAAAAATATCTAATTATAATATGGTGTATGAAATAGTCTTCTACAATAAAAAAACAAATTGGGGTGATCCAGGCGTGACCAATAGCTTCCTCTTAACAAAGCAGTAATATAAATTAAATTTAAAATACATAATTTAGGTGTGATCTTGGGGTGAGAAATGTCTGCCCATCATCTTCTCAGCCCTTAGTTTTCCATTTGCACCCATTTTAATGGAATCGAATTTCTCGACTTGTGTCAAACATTTGCCAGGATAGTATTCCGGGTCATTGATAGGATTTGTGTTGGTAGCAATTCTGGAGCAGGTCACCAAAGTTGGAGTCAGCCGGGCAGCAGCGAGGTGCCGAGCTCCAGCCCGACGATAGTCAACCCGCGGTCGAGCGGTGGCAGTTTGGTGACTAGCGAGGCGAGCATTACCACTACTAGTTCCCTGCCAGGGGCGGCCGCCGTGGCGAGCATCAGCACTAGCTCAGCCTCTAGCACTAGCAGTAACCCTGCCAAGCGACCAGTCAGGCAACTCTCTAACCCCCACACTGCGGGTCCCAGACCCCTCCCACATCAAGGGTAAGTACCCATATTTGTGTTTATCAAGCTTTCTATGTCTGCATCTGTGGGCCAACTATGCAGTTAAAAATTATTACAATATAATAAAAGTAACTGACTGAAATATTAAGAAAAAACACATAAAGTTATGTCACTACCGGTTTCGACCAATCGTCATTGTCAATAGATAATTTTATGTGTGTTTTTTGTAATATTTTTTTCAGTTCCTTTTATTATAATGTGTTCGAAATATTACCAAGTTACAAAGGAGACAATTTCATACATAGAATAAATATTTCATACTGTTCGCCCAGAAAAGTTTGCAAATGTCCATGAAAATATCCCTTAATGCTTTACCAAGTCGGGGGCAAGCCCCGCCTCTCCATTAAAATTCCCTATGCTGCATTTTCAAATCAGATAGAACTGCTTTGCATGTGTTTGTATACACAAAACTTACGGGGGTTCCATTCCAAATTTAATGCATTAAGGTCACAAGTGGACATTGCTTATTTTTTTAGCTAAAGTTGTCGATCTGTTGCACTTTTTACGAATTCACGACTCCAATGTCAAAATTAAAATTAAAATTTTCTGAATGTTAGTTAATTGTCTTCAACTACTGTAGCAACGTTAGTGGAACGGTTTTAGGATCATCATAGAACAAAATCAAAGCAATATTTATTGTTATAAATATTATTAGTGATGCGTTTCTTGAATTTGAGAAATTTATAAAATTTTCATCTTACCATACTGTGTTATAAAATGCATCAACTTGAAAGTAGACAGTTAACATAAGAGCGTTCAGGCCACAGAATAGAGTTTCTGTGTATCACACCAATAAGGGTCTCGTCAAGGTATACAATGCGATTTCCTTCAGACCTGGCGTTTCGGATTCCTTCTAAATACCTATAACGCCAAGAAAGCGTGCGTGGCGACTCGACCAAGACGTTGTATTTTGTCAAACATCTTAAATCTGCACAGCATTTAAATTGTGACTACTTTGTTTCTGCTGCACTTCTGATGCGTGTATTTATAATAGTCTCCTCAACCGACTGGTTGTGTTTTTTATTTTACCTGAAATGAAGACGCCTATAATGTTAAATACGCGGAGGCTCTCCTTGGGCATTTGGTAACGACCATCAAGCTCTAATATTTCTTGTCGCAGGGTGTCCAAGCTTAACAGTCAGCAATCATCCTAGGATGAATATACATCATTATGAGGTTCCTTATCATACTTTCATCACATTCGTCGAGATTATTGTAGTATTATTGACGTCTTCTTTCCTTTATATTTTTGTTGATTTTATACCTCGACGGACACCTAGACTCTGTATATATATATATATATATATATCTTAAATATAACTTTCAACTTCCTTAAATAGTTCGCAAAGGTTTAAGATCATCATTCATGCCTCCTAGTGAATTTGCTTGCCTTACCTAACGGTTCATGCGGAAATGTTGCTTCAGTTGCTTCCTCTTACTAGGACTGCTTCCTTTGGTAAGACTTAACACTCATCTTTTCTGTGGTCTGAATGCCCTTAACTTCGATATTCACTGTCTATTTTCAAGTTGATCCATTTTATATCACAGTATGGCAAGATGAAAATTTTATAAATTTCTCAAATTCAAGAAACGCATCACTAATAATATTTATAACAATAAATATTGCTTTGATTTTGTTCTATGATGATCCTAAACCCGTTCCACTAACATTGCTACAGTAGTTGAAGACAATTAACTAACATTCAGAAAATTTTAATTTTAATTTTGACATTGGAGTCGTGAATTCGTAAAAAGTGCAACAGATCGACAATTTTAGCTAAATAAAATAAGCAATGTCCACTTGTGACCTTAATGCATTAAATTTGGAATGGAACCCCCGTAAGTTTTGTGTATACAAACACATGCAAAGTAGTTCTATCTGATTTGAAAATGCAGTATAGGGAATTTACATGGAGAGGCGGGGCTTGGCCCCGACTTGGTAAAGAATTAAGGGATATTTTCATGGACATTTGCAAACTTTTCTGGGCGAACAGTATATTGTATATTGGTTTAAAAATTAGCGCAACCTGGGGTTAAGGTAAACAGAACAATTTTAAAGTGGCACTAAAATTGTCTTGTTTATTATTTATTACATTTTTAACCCCATGTTAAGTTATTATTAAACTGCAGTGGACCTACTATGCCGTTTAACTTATTCTTTGATTAAAAATTAAAAAAAAAAAACAATTTTCAATAGTACTTCATTCTAAAAGTATCTTGTTAATATGTTTTATCCCAGGTTAAGACTAAAAATAATCGCCATTAGCAGCCTAGCAAAGTAGACCGTTAAAGAAATACTAATAGGCGTATTAAACAGGCGTAATTAAAATTAACTTATTCTGGACTAAAAAATTTAATCAAGACAATTTTAGAAGGCAAAGTACTAAGCTAAAATTGTTTTGTTTATATATTTAACCCCCGAATAGTTATTCTTCAATGTCCTAGTTTGCTTCGTTTCTGAGTCCAGTTGGTGCGGGAATTCAGACAACATTGTATATTGACTGTGCATTGAACTATGTATATTGTGTGAGGAAGACCCTTATTAAAAAAATGACTACATTACGAATGCACCATAAACGCTATGCTTATTTAGGATAGAGACACATTTGACTTAATTGCATAGTAAAGGGTATATACATTGTATATTATATATATTTTAGGTAAAGTCTCATTATATAAGTTGACCTGTTACAACTCGAAGGGTCTTCCAAGCGCACAGTCTTTCTCAGTTTTCCTTATAAGACAGGCACGCGTGGGCCCTTTAGGTAAGGGTGGATCTTCTTACAATACATCATTAAGGATGAGTTAAAGAGATTCCCCTCTATTTTCCATGTGCGTGTAACGGGGGCATTTTCATAGCTTGAAATACATATATCTTTTCGTTCTAGAAATCGAGTGGTTATACATAAGGTATTCATTAGTAGTTGGCTTGTTTGCAAAAATAATTCCAAATTTCCTTCTTTTAAGGCCCAGAATACACGGAAAATAAATATGGCACGCGTAAGTCACGGAGGATTTATTGTCATTGTAGCAAATGGGTAGTTGGAAAACCACAAAGTCAACTTTTGTCTTAAAAGTAGCTGAGCTTCTGAGTAATGCCTTATGGTCTCTGAGGCGAAGACCCGAAAATCGATAATTTGTACCTCCTCGTGGGGAAGATGGAAGCGCGTGATGGCGACCGACCAGATAGGGGACCTCATTAGAGCCGGGATAAGCGAAAAACACAAGGAACTCAATGAAGCGTCAAGGGCAGAAGACAACGGGAAACCACTGCATTACCATTTCATAGTATTCTTATCATTACTACAACTGCCATATTGATTGCCAATCTTTGATAGAAGATGAGTCAACTTCAGAAGATTTTTGAGTTGATCCGTATTCTAGGCGTGTCGAGGGGAAAACCGTGCACCAGTGTGCATTCGGCTTCACGGCAGACTCAGAAATCTTCTGAAGTTAACGCTGGTTTACGAACTACTGATTTGCTACAATGACAAAAATCGTCCGTGTATACTGGGCTTAAGCTACCTTCATCTTCTATTCTCGCCGGAGACTGTGCATCCATTCAATTGGAACGGTTTCTGTTTAGATCCGGTGGCGGCGCCAGCGAGCAGCGCAACTTAGGCGGCCGTGGTGTCGCGACGTCGCAGCCCGTTCGTCAGGCTCACAGCGTTCGACCTGCAGCGCGGAAACCTGTTCGGCCTGTAGAGGGCCGTAATCAAGCTACTGAACCTCCTCCCCCTCACTAACTAAAGTTCCCCTAGTTTTCACACCGTCTCTGCCTCTCCAACATGAAGTGGTACCTCCTCATTCACCCCTTAAATATGCTATGTGCTGGTTTATTGTGATTTTTATTATAAAATTAACTAGGGTTCAAAAAAATTTTGCCTTGTCATGCAATATTTATTTACTTGGCTTAAACCTTTAGTGCTTTTGTTGTGTAACCATAGGAGTATTGGTATTTTTATAACAAACATGATAGTCTTACGTCTGTATGAAAATAATTGTAGTTTTCGGATTGTTCAGATACTTTTGGAAACTATTTCAGGAATTGTTGCGCTCACATTTGCCTTATAATAATATCCAATCGAGTTTTTAATCAAGTTCGGCAACCTTTCGCGATTTTCATTTAACCGCAGTCCATCCGCCCGGATATTTTTACTGTAAGTTATCATCATTTTAAGCTTGGTATACATTGGTTTAAAATTAAGAATAGGTGTGATTAAATGAGAAGATTTTGCCCATTCGGTACAGCGTGTCAATTCCAATAATAATGGAGACTGGAGCGCTCGTCAGGTACATTGGTTTTTAATGGGCAACTTTTGTAGGAATTCAAAATGGCCAGCCTCGCTCTGATTGGTTATGCGTAATTTCTAATGGCTGTCTTACTTATCTGATGGAGAGAAGTGCATTTCATCACTTTATAATTTATTTTACGAAATTGCCTATTGCAATGGTATATGGATATGGATCACCTAGAATGGTAATCAACACTGCCAATGTACCGTTTGGAGGGCGCCGAAGGAAGTTTATACGAAGACCATGCCATGGGTGACGACTAAGCACAGTAGCTTATTCAATTTACGGGCCAAGTGCGGGGAATTTCTAAGACTGTAAATTGTGGTAACTGTAGTACTTAAGGGATATCCGCGAGTCCGCGACATAGTCTTGTTAGAATTCAACTTCGAGTAAAGCATGCCTGTCGAAGAGTATAACGGAAGTTCGTCTTGCATATTAAAATTATTGAGCTTAAATGCTTATGGATTGATCAAGGAATTACAAAACTAGGTAATTTTATATTCTCTGTTCCGTACATTTGATAATTTGAATTCACAAATTTAAAGTGCTGTATTCTAATAATAATTTGTATTGTATAGCCATGCTTGCTATTTTAAATTATTGGTCATTATTTAATTAATTTTGCTTATCATTATTTTGATTTCGTGTTTTATCGTATTTTATGTTTGCATTACTGATTTTCATTTAACCAAAGCGCCAAGCATGCCTTCTAAAAATCTAAAGGCTTCTTTTCCCTTGGTTGTAAGAGGATATTTTGTGGTCATACGGTTCACGCCGAAATCTGATTGATTTTAATGGTTTTTTAATTATTAACTAATGTTATAAAAATTTAAGACCCTGAGTTGTAGATAACTATTTTGTACGTTAAATTATAAGGAGTTTCTCAATTTTGGCAATTTTGGCAATGCGATTTTTCTTTATAACCAAATAGAAAATTCCGTTTACGAAAAAAATCGCTGCGTCAAAAATTAAAACCTCATTAGCATTCAATGTATAAAAACAGTTATCTAAAACTTAGTTATTATTAATTACTTTCGTAGTAAAATATTAAAAAATTATAATACATCAGATTTTGGGGGAAGCGTTGACAGCATTTCCTCTTAGCTTTAATCTACAGATACAACTGACGTGATCAATAAATATTTGTCAATGTTATTCTTATGTTGGCAAATTCCCAAATTAAAAAAGAAAAACAATTCATGTACGAATCCATTATTCTTGTGATCGTCCTCTATCATTGCACTATTGCAGTAAACCAGCCCACATATCAAAGGGAATTAATTAGCTGTTCTTGCTTTGAAACTATACAATATATTAACATCGAACATTGTGTAGTTCAGTCTTGCTCAAAATGTAATCATTGGGGGGTTACAGTTAAATTCAAATTTGCGTGAAAGAATGACTGAATGTTAACCATATTTTTGCTTGCAATTTGTAATGTCTTTTTTTTTTAGTTTTACCGTTTAGTTTAATTTTGTATTATGTTTCTCAATTTAGAAACACTTAACCGTAGACCCACACGGTGGGGCTAGGTGAACACCAGGGTGTTTTATTTTGTTTGTTTTTTTAATCGGATGGGATTGGTATCACTGGGGGTGTGTCGTATTTTACATGGTTGTTTACATTTCTAAATGGGGAAAAAATGTAGGAAATAACTGCGAAGAGGTTGTGGCGATGTTGCTACAGAAGGGGTATTTAATATAATAGGAATCACTGAAAGGTTACTTTCTCTTTTGAAAACAGGATTTTGACTGATCGTTTCTAACTGTTGAAGTTTGAGCCGTGTTTCTTGATTTAGATTGTGAATTTTTATGACACGAATTCAACCCGCAATAATTCAATTATTCTCTAAATATATTGTAACCAATCCAAGCTGTATTACGCTTACATTGCAAATGTTTAACATTTTGAGATACAACAATCAAATGTTTAGATTGTAGAGCATCAAGTGTTTTTATTCAAAATAATGGAATGAAAGTATGACGTCGGGTTGTTTCTCATTGGCCCATATTATGAAACATTCAGCCAACATCTCATCAAGCATTGGGTATAGGGGTAAACGCGTAATGTGTCAGTGACGTCAACTTGTTATTACGTCATTGATGCATTAGACATGTACTTGTAATAAATGGAATCCCTCTTCTAGGTAAAAATTATTAACTTTGAATAGATTCGAAGTGATGGCCCTCTCGTTCGCGAGTATTCTCATATGTGCTTTACCTTTGTTCGAATTGACGCAACATTGTGTATTGCGTGAGATTGTGACGGATGGGGTTTTGAGTCGCCATCACTAATTCTTAGTAAGTTTCAAGAGCGTACTCAGGAATTTTTAGAGGGGTTTCATTCAATAGTGGAATACTCATATGAATAATGGTAAAGTCTTTATTGAAATATCACCTATGTATAAGTATCCAATACACGGGTGTGTTATACCGTGCAAGCAAGGGGGCCCGGGGTCTCACCCGGGGACATTTTCTTCTTCATAAAATAGGCCCAAAAAAGTTGTGACAGTTAATCAAACTGAGTATTTATCAAGTTTGTTTATTGCTTGGTTTTCAAAAGAGTCAAAACGGATATATAATGCAGAAATGGTATAATGCCACATGCTACGTATTCAAAATCTTCGCTCCATTTTTATACTTCGAACAATTAGAGTGGAGCCCATTGTTAGGGGAAGGGGCGAAGTTTCGGGAGTGGGTGTTACTCCCATCATCAGGTTAAGTCCTGAGAATGACTGATGGTTTCTGGACGATTGACTCATAGCTCTTGTATTCTTCTCTGAACTATTGATTAAATCCTATCCCCTAGAGGATTCGACCACTGTTCTCCCGATTGAAATGCAAGCTCTCTAACCACTCGACCACGGCTCTACCCTGTGTACGCTGACATGTCACTTTCACTAATGTCCATTAGCTGAAAAATTGCTCACGCTATCGATTGTGTGTACATAAATTTCCTCTTCGTATTGTTGTTACAATATTCATGAGTTCGGTTGGATAAAAATATGGGTCAATGAGGAAATACAATAAATAGGAGCTAAATGTAGCCGCAAAGTTGTGTCGATAGATGGCGCCAAATATAGTTTAGTATTTCCGTGGCTGCTGTAGCCTATATTGCCCCGTGCACTATTGATTGGGAGTGAATGAGAGGTAACATTAGCAGAGCAGTTGTGTATCATAGTCATCTCGTTTAAATGCTTGGCGGTTGGTACGATTTTAGGCCATGACCCAGCGAGACGTCCCACAGTCCTTGCGATAGCTAACTTTCGTGAACTTACCAATGAGTTTGATCTTATTAGGTTTCAGTGCACGCTCAATATGTTTGATACTATACCTAGTTGAATTTTTTTGTTACTGTTCATTACATTGCAGGCTGAGAATCTCGGTCTTGCTTATTATGCACTGACTGATGAATAGGAGCTAATGTAGCCGCCAAACATAGGCCCCCATGCACGAAAGCAGTACTGCTGGGAGATTTGTCATTGGAGCAAATAGATTCTTGCAAAATTTACGGAAGTAGACTTTTTGGTTTGGGAGTTTTGCACCAACCCATTTGCTCCAATGAAGCGACTAGATGTCAAGTGGTGCAAGTGACATTTTTTGCAGTTTATAGTTAAGTGCACTACTGTTTCTCATTGAACAATGTTGAAAAACATGGAAAATGGGTTTATCTACATTTTCACATGAGTTTCAAACTTAAGCCTCAATTATTTCGAAAGTTAATTTTTGTCACTTGCACCACTTGGCCTCCAGCTGCTTCCAATGAGAAATCTGCCAGCATTACTGTCGCAGTAGAACTGAGTTTGTGGACCGGGCGGGTCGTGGGACTCTACGTGGCATTGCGGCTGCGAATCCCTGTCGGACATCTCGCTACTTAAGACTGATTACAACGAGGTTGAGTGTGAGCGAAAGCATTGGCAGAGAGGCGGTGTGCGTCTTATGTAAACCCCAACTGTACCATATTCTAATACTGATTATATTATTATTCATTGGTAGCCTACTCTTTGATTTGATTGTTAAATAAACTAATTTAAAACTGTACTTTTTGTTACATTCATTCGCAATGGAGAAATTTCCTATAGAAAAACAGCAATGTCCTCCTTAGGCACGGCGCATCATTGTGCTTAACTTCTGGAGAGAGTTGCAGTTCAATTTTTAGTTTTCGCGAAAGTTGCTGAGTTAAAATCAAACTAAGCTCAGCCTCGCTGTGACTGACTGACTGACTGGAGTGACGCATTCCCATTAGCAACTACTTAGGCCCCACTAATCAGAGCGTTGGATCCTAAATGAAAGTGAAGATAAGCCAAAGTCTGGGGGTACTCTGCGCCAATCACTGGGAGGGCGAGCCACTGGCGAAACCTAAAAATGAACTGCACCTCTATTAGTTAAGCAAGCACCGTGAATGGTGCCTGGTGGTCAATCGGGTCAAAACTGCGACGTGTGAGGGTAGCACTCAACAACTAAAAGTAATTTCGACTGAACCCCCCACCCCCTCAAATTTCCTGGGCACAGCCTTGGGGCTTAGAACCAAACAAATACAAAATGTATGATTTGACTTGATTCACCACCATTCGCGAAACCGTGACGCACCGAGCTATTCACAGCAAGGCGGAGGTTTTGGTTTTCTACATGAAAGTTCTCCGCTACATTATGACAGCTAGGCTATAGGATAGTATAGTTGACAGTGCATACGCGTGTTGAGTGTTCACGCCCTCTGTTACTGTAATCGAAGTTAAAATCTATACTCCGATACTTGCACACCGGCTTTACAATAAGCTACCATTTTTAGAAAGTCAGTTGGATCCAGCTTGTTTCAAAACATACATTAAGAGCAGACTTATTGACGCCTCACTATATAATTTGGATAAGTACGACCCCAGGAGCAGGACTATTTAAGTACCTCCTCCTTCATCATGAGTAGAGGAAGAAGAACGCAATGATCCACAGTAAAATACTTTAATAGTGACCGGTTTCGGATAAAATCCATCATCAGACTAACAACACATGAAAAAACGCCAGCTAATATGGATTTTATCCGAAACCGACCACTATTAAATTATTTTACAGTGGATCATTGCGTTCTTCTTCCTCTACTCATGATGTTCTCTAAGTTCCACGAAGTCACCAAGGAAACTCTCACAAGGACCTCCTCCTTCTTTCGTACAAAACCCTCTCGGGTGGCTATTTTTGTTTGACACGGTCGATCCGGCTCTGGCTGGTCAGGGACTCTAATTTTTGTATTGTATTGTATATGAGAGTCCCATAATCTATTCAATTAATATAGTATTTTACTACAAATTCATTTTTAATTATTCGGCATCCCACTAATATTTCAAATTCCAAAAATTTGTTCCAAACTATAATTTTAAATTTTTGCGGGAAATGAATGGCATGGGAAATTTGTAGCAAAAATTCAAATATTAGTTGTTTTTATTTTTCAAAAGTTGGCGACATTTTTCTTTTCTATAACAAAAATATTTTTAAGGAAAGCATGACCTGCCCATTTTTAGAATTTTTTAGTGAAAAATTAATTCATGAGGGTTTTGGGTATGATATCTCTGCTGGAGTATGATGACCGAAGTACCTGACATAGTTGTGGTAGTAAGTAATTCTCAGATTTTAAGCAAAGCGTTTTTGACACCAGTTTGTTTACATACTATAGACTATCTGTCACAGTGACACTACATACTGTATTGCTTGTCAACGCTTACACTGAACTCATATACTGGAAAATAACACAAGACAATCTGGCAAGGATATCTAGACAGTTTGTTTGTTGAGGAGTTTAGGCACATTCAAAACTAGGAAGCGCCAGCAGCTTGCTTTGCAATGTGCAAATTAAAGTATGCATTGTCATATTATCTCGGGGCGAATGTGACTAAACACCGAAGGGAAGTTTGTGAGAAGACCAAATCTTGGGCACCACAAAGCTCTGTGTAGCTATTACAATTTATGGAGGGGGTGCATCGGATTCTACGACTAAGTTTTGGTTATTGACGTGGTTTTTTTTTAGACTTCCCCTATCGTGTACAGTAAGCTTGTCATCCAGCTTAGTACCTCATGATTTTACGGCTCTGATTATGAGTAAGGGTTAGGTAGCATATCTATACAGACGTACGTCACTTTGCCTTATCAGCATAATAATTATTAGACTCGCTCTGTGCACTGCATAGATTTACATACGTTATTATTGATTATTTTAATTTTTTCCCCTTTTAGACGGAAGAAGAGGAGTGGCGAGATTTGCGAGCACGATTTGAAAAAGAAGGCCTTGAGTATGAGAATCTTAAAACGGAGAAAAAGTTACTGCACGTGTGGCGGTGGTTGGTGGACGCCGAAAGCAATCTCTGCAGTCTCCGGAAGATGATAGACAAGCTGAGGGAGCAGCAGACGGAGGACCTCGAGGAAATGGAGTGTTATGTGGGCCACATTAAAGAGCAGGCTGATAAACGCGCAGGCTAGTTACATTTGATTTTTAAATTTTATGAAATTTAATAAAGTAAGAAATATAGCTGCAAACTACTGCTACTGCCGCTGTGGTACAGTGTACACCTAAAATTTGACATCCCAACTACAAGGGTACCTATTTGAAGCTTCAGGCAAGTTTTTAGATTCTTGAAATGTACTATCCGGAATCGTTAACTACTATTTATTATGACAATGAGTACGCATATTTAATTTTTGCCCCCCTCGTGGCATCTAATATTTGACAAATTTATTATTAATTTGTCAAAATCTGATTTGCAATCATTTTGCTTGCAGACCACCTTGAGACGGAAACCTTGTGCCTGCGAACGCGTCTCGAGACATCTCAGCATCAAACCAACACCCTGGCTTCCCTCCTGCAGAGATCCGGACTAGAGGGGATAGCTGACGCGTCTCTTGGAGAACAAGTGGCCTTCCTGATAGCTGACAGGTCGAAACTGATGGAGGAAATACAAGTCCTCAACAAACTGAACGGGATCAATGGCCTCGGAAAAGAGAGTGACCTCATTGCCGAGATAATAAAGGTACGGTGTCAGTAGTCAGCAGTGCAACTACATTGGTGCAGCTTGTGAAAGCAAAGCGCTTGGAGTCCCAGCAATTTGTATACAGTGCAGTGCACACTGTTACACTGTATACTATACCTAGTCTCAATGACTGTGTTAGATATGGTTGCTGAGAGCTTTGAACCAAAGTAGGCCTCAATTGAGGGACCGTACTTCAGCTGAGAAAAGTGTAATCTGGAAAGGGTCGTTTTCGCGCTAGATCCTAGCCCTTCATTAAGGAAAAGGTCTTGAGAAACAGAGTAGCAGTAATAATGCATAGGCCACAATAGGCCCCAGGCTTAAATGCATACGAAAAACAAACCCCAAGATAAGAAAATAAAAAGGATTTAGCAACACGAACAAGTACCTGCTTTCAAGTTTTCTGCTGGATTCCTTATGAACAGTTACAGTGACCAGTGTTGTAAATAAATTTTTCCTATAGTCGTGGACAGGCGCGGATCTAGAATGAGACCAAGGAGGGGGCTAAGATTAAATTTCGATTTAAAAAAAAAATAGGACTGAAATAGTGGGGTTTTACGCAGTTTGAGGACCCTAATGGGGGGGCTATAGCCTCCATGCCCCCCCCCCCCCCGTAGATCCGCGCCTTGTCGTGGAGTCGTTTTCTTAGTCGTTTTCCTGCTCGTTTTTTTGAACGTATACTGGACTAACAAGTTGGAATGGCTTATTTCCTATAGAAAAGGTCTCTGAGCCGTGTGTTTCAGTTAAAATAAAGTCATTATTTATTTTCTAAATTAGCTGTCCTCGATTTTAAAACGTTTTTAAAATGTAATTCATTCGCCGAATCGAAAATGGCTGAGACGTATCTTTGACTGTAGGCTAATCATAATCATCTCAATGCAGGTGTCTTCTGAAAAAGAGCTGGTCCGGCATGAGGCTGCCGAGCAAAGGGAAAGAGTTGTTCAACTGGAAAAGGCTGAGCGGGAGCTGGAACTCGACAACGAGAGGCTGGCTTTCAAGGTGTGCTGTTTTTTGCAATATACAAAAGGTGTCGATTTGGAGCAGCAGCACGGACGGAAAAGTTTTAACTATCTCAGATTAGAGTTAAATAAACCTGTTGCCACTAATTCAAAATTAAGTTCTTACCGCGTTTTTGATGTTAAAATGTGCCACTGCCAACACAGCTGATTGCTATATTAATTGTTAGTTGTAGTTAATAATAAATAGAGTATAATCTGGTACCATCAACAGAATAAACTTAATAGAGTAGGCCACCTATGTGTGGCAAGTACAGTCAAATATAATAGAACACACGATACATTACACTATTAAGAAAGTAAAAATAATGCGGGTTAACGCACTCTCCATAATGAGTAATATTTCAGTTTTGAAAGCAGTCAAATTCAGTGCAAGTGTATCGAAAACAAAATAAATTGTTTATATGTGGCTTTAGCTCCCATTTAACTCTTAATTTAAACTTTTCCATTCGCGCCAAGTCTGCTGTTTTGGGGATAGAGCAATATTTTTTTCCAAAAAATGTGCTTTAAGTATTGTTTTAGCTTGTTTCATAAGTCCTTGTTAAAGATGATAATTTAAAAAACGTTGTTTAGGTAAGACACAATTTCTTATAATTGTGTTATAATTTTAGCATTGCTTTACTAACAAACTAACAAGTATGTTTTTGTAGTTGTCAGAAGCTCTGGCCGAGCTTGAGGAGAGGGAATCACAGTGGAAGCAGTCAGGTCAGTCACCACGTGACCGCATGCCGCATGCCTTAATACTGTTTGTCAAATCCTTTTAGTCGTAAATAATGACTACGCATTTGCATCTTAATTGTGGTGTATCCATTTTAATTATGTGTTAGCTCTGTGCTTCACAATTTTATGAGAAAATCGGACTCACTTTAAAAGAAATTTTCCACTACATTTTTTTATAACTTAAGTAAATAAAACGTGTATTGGAAAAAAATTAAACATACTACTATTAAAGTAAACTTAATAAGGTAAGGTAAGGTTGCCCTAAAATTAAAGAAAATGAAATTAAACATTACAATTGATTTTATCGCACATAACCAACTGTCTAATCCACAATTTGTATAAGGATTCCCGTCTCATCAGCCAATATATAATAATAAACTTAGTTTCCTTTGTATTTTTATAACCTAAATAGTTGTGGAAGTAGAGACATTGCTCAAATTTCAACGCCTTCCTCTGTTAGCCAAATACTATTATCAAAATGTAGGGAACATTCTAAGGCATGGCACCTCAGGTCTACTATCTCTTGTGAAATTTCATTTACACGGAGTGTTGCCGATTGCAACTGGATGTGGCAACTCTATATATGGTCTTTACCGTGCACAATTTGATGTTGGTATGAGTGTTTGAAGCCATTAGTGGAGAGGTAAGCGAGATTTCGACTGCATTAGTTCGGCCACGGACAGTCGGTGCGTGAAAAAGTGGTTAGAAAAGAAAGCAGTGGGTACACGAAGGAGAGGAAGACCAAGAAAGATATACAGAGATCAAATGGATGGCGATCTCAGGAGAATGGTGCTGGAACTGGAGAGAGTGGAAAGCTTCATATATCACACCTGCGCTGATTGCAGCAAATAATGGTTTTACTTGTGATTACTACTGTTTTACAATGTTTGGTTTTACAGAGAGAGGAGGCATGCAAACTAGCGTGTCGATGGTGTGGCCAAGAAGAGAGTCGCCCAGTCCTCCCCCCGGACGAAGAAGACAGTCTGCCGATGACATGTTGGACGGCCCTAGGCGCTCCTCGCCTGCGCCTGTGGCCAGGAGACGTCAAAATGACTCACTCAAGGTAAGCTTATAAGTCTAAATAGGATAAGATAAGAAATATCTGTATTATGAGACAGGTTCGTAACAGGCGTTAGACAATCGCTCTCGCCTAAGATTTTTTTAATTTCTGGTTTCACTAGTCATGCCTTCGTTCCCACCAATCAGAGCACGGCTTCAACACTTCCAAACAACAAAAAATCCAGTCGTGGCTGCAATGCGCGATCTGATTGGTCGATTGGCCGAAGCTCTGATTGTTCAAAGAAGACGTGGCGTTGGCTGAATTAAGTGAGTCAGTAAGTGTTTTTGCGTTGACCCATTTGCTCCAATGACGGCTCTCCCAGCTTGATCGCTGCGTAGAAAACGCCTTGGTGCACTGGTCCTTTCTGAGTTTCTGCTGTCAATCCTGCGAATGTGATACCGTAGTTTCTCTCCTTCCCACGGACGCAGGAATCACTGACGATCCGTGTGATAGCATAAAGTTTTCAAATATCATGTAGCCCATTTAAATGTAAATCTGTAATAGTGCCTTGTTGACAGGCTTTCCCCCACGGGTCCTGGTATGCCGACAGTCCGCCCAGCCGACTCAGCATGGACGATTTGGACGACCCGCCGCTGAACATGGGCACGGGCTCACTGCCGCGCTCCGTCACTGGCCTTGAACGTGATTTACATCGCTCCTACAGCTACGGGTGAGTTACAACAAATGGCTGCAGTCCACACTTGTTCAACTTTCGTATTCAACTTGTCAGGCGTACGTCTATGAACTTGGAATGTATGTTCCCCTTCAATTCTGTACATATTTGGCCACATACCGAAGAGTAACCACTTTTACTTCAGGGCGAGGAGGGATCCCGTGATTCGTGTTCGTTTGCTGGTATGCATGACTACAACCTAAATCTTGATTCCTAGATACACCTAAAGACACAGACGGATAGGTTTTTATTCCTGTTATATAGTATTTTCCATCTCATATTATTTAGATAATTTATCATCAACTCCAGTCGCCTGGGTGTGGTATGTGAGCCTCCTCCACTCCGCCTTGACCCTACCTCCACTTTGCTTATTCAGTGCTTCCTCAGGTTCCAGTCCTACTCTCCCGTCAATTTGGTTTCCCCCTTTGTCTTTCTTTCCGGTATACCAAAAATTTGGGTTACTTTTGCTTCCTAAAAGTTTTTTTTCTGTTCGCTTTCAGGTTAAATGATCATTCTTGTTAAATGCACAGCTATTACAATATCTAAAATGAGTTTTTGTTGGATAGGTTGACATTCACTTAAAACCTATTTTATCGATTGCTATGTATTGTGCTGCAGTGCGGACTCGACACCTCCGAGTCTAATGCTGAGCGAGGCGGCGAGTGAGCGGCTACAACTCAAGCTGGACTCGCAGGTGCACGCGTCGAAAGCGGAGCTCATGCGGCTGGAGGAGACGAAGCGGCTACAGACGGAAGTGGAGTCGCTCAAGTGCCAGTTGGCGGGCGCCGTCGAGAAATACAACAGCCTGGTAGTTAGGCACGTACAGCTCAAGGCCCGGAGAAAAGCTCAGGTTAGTATAGTAAATATTTATTCTATGGTATAGATCAATAAATAATTTGTTTTGTTTCTAACGCCTGCTTTCAGCATTTCTGCTTTAAGCAACCCTGTCAGCCTGGCGGGGGGAGTGAGTCTGTTTGTTAACTTGAGGCACCCTAAGGGCAGACTCTTTCACCTCGGGGAAAGGGGAGTTGACTAACAGGGTGGACCTCCTGATTATAGTGGATTCCGAACCACTTGGGGAACATGGTAAAGTCACACGATTAAATCGGAGGTGACCAGGACTCGACTTACACTGCCTAAGCGCGTTATCATGTCCCACCAGGTTCCCCTGCCAACGCTGTGCACACTACCAAGTTGCCGCAGTTTGAAACATGCTCTGCTCTAATGGAATCAACATGGTAAGGCCGTTGGCAATAAATAATGGATTGATTGACATCCTTGGTCCACCCACCTAGAATCATCATTTTTTTTTTTTTTACTAGACTAGATCGGTTGGGGTTGGTAGCTCTTACTGTAAGGTCCACCTCCTATTTTCGCTGACGTTTCACTCTGGGCTCAGGTATTGTAGTTCTGTCACCCCCTGGACAAAGTCCCGATTTTGCTTCGCTATAGTCCGGGTATCATTCATCCCCGTAGTGTAGCTACTCGACATCCTTCGCACACACAAGCCATCTCCAATTAGACTTGCAAGTGTTCTGCACATTCTAATGGCATAGATAGCAACAGCAGCAGGAATGTTCCTGTTCCTAAAAGCCCAATGTTCATATTGTTCAGTTTGACAAGTTGCTGCAAGTCAGAGATTCTAATAAGAAGCACTGTGTTTCCACAATATATGACGATGGCCGTTGACAGTTTTTCTTATAAGTTGAACTTCTGAGTAATGTGTTATGGTCTCAGAGGCGAAAATCCCTAATCTGTACCTTCTCGTGGTAAAGATGGAAGCGCGTAATGGTGACTGAACAGATAGAGGACCGAGTTTGAGCCGGGATAACCGAAAAATACAGTCTTTTCTGTCCTGTCACATCTGTTCTGTCACTCTGTTGTCCTGGGGTTGGGAAGGCAGAGGAACTCAATGAAGAGTCCATGGCATACGGATGCAAAAGGCAACGGGAAACCACTGCACCACGATTCCCTAATATAGTCATAATGACTACCATTGCCGTGATGATTGCCAATCTTCGATAGAAGAGGCATACGAAGCAGTAGAAGGATTAAAAAAAAAACTGGTGTTTCTGCATCATAATCGGTAATCAGCTCTAGTCGCCCGGGTGTGATATATGAGCCTTCTCCACTCCCTGTGCATCCACTTCTTCCGGTTCCAGTTCTACTCACTTCAGATCGTCCTCTTGGTTGCTGTATCTTTTCCTTGTTCTTCCTCTCCTTCGTGTACCCTCTATTCCCTTTTCCAGCTGACTATTATTTACGCTCTTTATCGTTGAGATGACTTAGTTTAATTAATTGATAACCTCATTGCAGGGGGGCTGTTATAGAAAGGCGGAATGCGCAAAAATTAGAAGTCTGATTCATTGTTTCACTCCATCATTACTGTTGCAGGTGTCGGATTTAAGAGCAAGGCTGGACTTGGAGGCGAGTGCTTTGCAAGTGGAGCTGCAGAGCGTTCAAGCTCAGCTAACCAACCAGAAACTTGTTCTTCACGGGGAAGAAGGTCTTCGGAAGAGAATCGAGACGGACTATAGGAAGGCGCTTGATGAGAAGCGGGCACTGCTCGTCAAGTAAGCTTTTTACAATAAAACAATAGACTTGGTTGGTTCTGTAGATGTTTGGATCATAGCCACTAGTTGGCCAAATTTTTCATCTTTGTTGGCGGTATTTTTGTTTAGGCAGGGTAAAAGTTATTTTCTTGAAGGAAAACACAAAATTATAATATTGTCGAATATAAAAATTAACAGAACAGATGGGTACAAGAACACGGTCCAGCCCTAAGACTCTCTCCATAGTAACTGGTCAACTGGGCTGATAAAATTAGTCCAACTAAAAAAGGTTGGGTGAGGTACACCAAGCACAGGCACAGTCACAGGGTTAGGTACAACGCCAAATAATAATAATAATAATATTCCTATACTTTCTGATGCAGTTATAGCCGTCGCGATCGGCCACAGTAGTGGAATTATTTCGACCTGATATACTCAGGTACAATAATGAAGCTCCAAAACTATGGCCAATTGGTGTCAGCAACTCGTATTTAGAGGAACATTTTTTCTAATAAATTATACATTATTTACGATCGATATTTTCTGTGTAGTTCATTTTTTCCTCCCGTAGCGTTATCCCCCTCTTGTTTTTAACTTTAATTTATCAAAACTTGTTTATTAATGCGCATGAAAAATAATGACGAATCCAAATTTAAGACGGTAGGATTGCATCAGAGAACCCGTTTTATTTGTTTTGGTTCGTAGTTAAATTTTTTCTCAAATAGAACTAGCTCCTAAAATTTATGGGAAATATCGTGGAAAGATTAGAATTCTGGGCTTGGTTGGCATTCTTCTTTTAACTCCTTCTTCTTCTTCTATTAACTCCTCGCGTGCCCTACTTCGGTAGCGAGTGGCAACCATGCCCCGGCTTCATAGCAAATTACATCAGATCCATTATAGTATTGTGAGAAGTATTTTACTGGAATATTAATATTTTTGGGTTTCGCAGCCTTATGAGCGTGGAGAACTCGGTGCGAGAGAAGCAGCGAGAACTGTCAGTGGTGCTGAAGAAAGTCGCCATGCTGGAGAAGTCGAACGCTGAGCTTCTGTCGAAAGTTTTGCAAATGAAGTACGCACATCCGTCGCGATCGAGGAGCCTGACAAGGATGGAGGGTGTCCTCACCGATCTAGGAGCCGTTTGAACACAAAGTATAAATAAATAATGATTTTTATTCAATTACTAAGACAACCTAGTGAGTTAGGTAAAGCTCTCTCTTGAACTCAACTAGGAAGGCCTGCTTTACATGCCCTCTGAAGCATGCCCAGAAAATGAAGCTAGTGTAGGACTTGAGCAACAACCTTTTGGGTGAGGTGTTCAGAGCATGGCTGGCTGCGAAAGCGGCATTTTTCAACATCCTCAGTTACAAAACCGGTTATCTAGTTAACGGAATGTAGAATGTCAATGGTCCGTTGAATGAAATAAGCTGCTGTGGTTAAAAAAGAATGTGTTTGCTGGAACGTTTAGCTAGAACCATTTATTTACTTACTCGTCGCTAGTTAACTTTCACTCTATTTGGGACTTGGTTTTTCATTACCTTAGGCCATATAATACTCTAGACGCGGCATTCTAGATGCACTGCATGAGAAAGTTGTGGCACCAACATTATGTTTATCTCTTGCCAGCCCAGATTACCTAGCAACAGAGACTTTGTTGCTCGGTAGCCTGGTCATCTGAGTGACTAGTTTGGTTTTTGAAAAAATAGCGGACTTCCAGACTGATTGTTAAAAGTTTCTAATTGAATATTAAATACGTTTTACCAGTGTTCTCTCACTCCAATTAATTAATTAGCTAAACAAAATATGAAAATAATAGGTTCGCGACTCTAAAAGCAACAGCTTTTGCCAGTGTGTGACGTCATTTTATGTTGGTCCCTCTGAAATTATGATATTGCGTGTCTAGAGTATTATATGGTCGAAGTTCCATACTGTGAAATTGTAAATATTTACCATATACTACTATTTATTTACCGAAAAACCAAGTCTCAATTCAGAGTGAAACTTTTTTCAACTTGCGTCGACAGTACCTACCTAATGGATCTTGACGTAAAAGTAAAATGAGCAGCTGGGTTGCTCGTTAATTAGTTTGAGAAGGTGCCTACTGCTGCCTACCGTACCATTGTATTGCATGTTTCCATTTTAAATAGAGACATGTCTTTAATTAGCCATTATCGACTGTTTTTTTTCGTTCTTGCAGAGTTCAAGTTGTCCTCCGCAATATTACCTACCCTACAGTAAAATTGTTTCCTTTTTGAATGGTCTCACTAGCAGTGGCTTAGTTTGTGTGCATTGTAAGTTGTAACCTGTGTTTGCATATTTGTGCCAATGAATTGCCAAAATTAAATTGCAGTTAATTTTTTAATGTTTTTATCACTGAAGAACCTGTTGAAAAGAGGCCTCATAATATAATATACGAATGGGCTCCAGTTTTGGTGTTAGGTTGGCATGGGTGAATGAGCCTGCGGGCCTACTACAGCGTTTATTTTTTATCTTAACGCGGGGCTAAATGTAAACATAATAATTTTATAATAGAAACTGCTGTTCAAAATTGTTTTGTTAACTTAAGTACAGGAATATATTAATACTAAAAGGCATAGCAGGCCTGCATCAGTTATTTTACAAAATTAGTATAAAGTTATGGATTTTTAAAGTAAGAATTATAATTATGCTGGTAGGAAAATGGAAATTGTCGGTAAAAGCTCGATTTTTTTACTACTTTGTCATCTGTCCTTTTTTAAATTTTCCTGACTGCAGAGCGAGGAAAAAAAATCCGTTAAAAATACCACTAAATTAAATAAAAGTAAAAGGCCCTGATTACACTTTAATATTTATTCGAAGAAATATTTGCAATGCTAATGTTGAATATACGATGTGAATCTGAATTTAGGTATTACACTTTCCTATTTATGTAGACCCATATTTATGTGTAGTGTGTAAGAATAATAATAATGTATATTTCGCACAATACAATTGATTATATTCAGTAAATAAATATATACAATAGTATCGGCAGAAAACGTCATAATACAATACAAAAACAAAACGCAAAACTCCAAATACCCTCCTAAACAATCAAAATAGATTTTAGACCTCCATTTACTTCTTCCATCGTGTAATAAGTGTGGTACAGTAAGTGATTTCTTATAAATTTTGTGAACTTAGGTTTATTCAGATGTCTCACATCTTCGGGTAGCAAATTGAATAGGGCTACTGTGGTCAGACAAGGGGAGGATGCAAATTTAGCAGTCCTTCTGTAGACCGAGGTCATCCGTTATGGTCATGCCCGTCACCTGCAGGTACCATCTTGCCATCATCAAATAATTTCTTAGACGAGGATTCCACCGACCTCGTTTGTGTTTGTCAGCGTGATATTGACGTGGTAGCAGGCATTATAAAGACTTCTTTAATGTCTGCTACCACGTCAATATGACGCTGACAAACACAAACGAGGTCAGTGGAAACCCCGCCTTAGCATAGAATAAAATGCGATATACATACAAAATTATTACAGTTACAAGTTGTAATGATTTAAAATGTTTTCTGCAAGATGTGACCTTATTCAAATTAAGAATACTTCTAATTGCTTTCTTTTGTATCCCTAGTATTTCCTGAAACACTGTAGTAGGGGATTATGTATTTATGATTTTAAAACTGATTTGTTTGAAACATACATTTATGGCGGGAAGTATTATGTCTGCCATCTATCGGGATTGTTGTTTACTACATTTGTAAAATGTAAATAAAAAATAAAAATGGCGAAGGAAAATGTTTGCAGCGTAGAGAAAGAAAATCGTTTAGGCTTTTACCGTTTACACACAATTTTTAATGATGATTTCCTTAAAATTAATGTTGCCTCAAAGGATGGTGCATGGACAGGACAGGTGAGTTGGAGTTAATTCTTATTATCCTTACAACTTGTAAGAGCTTAAATGTTTGACAGGATTTGCCACTTTGCCAGCCTCAATCCCTGTAGGCTTGACCGCTGACCAATATTCATTGCAAAATTAAAATTGCACTACTGCACATTATAATAACGAAGGCTTTCATGGACGGAGTCTAATAAGGGGACAGAAGAATCCGGGCCAATAGGCCGTGGCCGATTCTAAGTAGCCTTCCAAACGTTTCGTCATCAACTGCGGTCGACATCTTCAGTGACACTACGTACACATACACTTCTAAGATAGTATATTACTTTCAAATCGAGCATCGGTGATCGAACTGAAATACTGTATAGAACTCTAGGCATAACATATATAAGGTTAAAATGACAATCAGAAGTTGCCATTTCACTTGACACTTACGTGGCTTGGTCGTCACTAGGTCTAGGAGAGGGAAAGTCTACATAAAGGAATTCATGTAATTTACACAATGGGTACCGCAATGATAGCGAAACAGTCATTCTAAATTCGCTTGGCACTGATATCTATGCATTTTTTGGTATGACTGTTATGAGTAGCCTAGACCACGACAGTTTCACCAATACAAGTACCTATTAAAAAGATATCTGTCTATTTTGTCTATAAGACTTAGAGGCTACGCATCGGTTATGTAAAGCTTAATAAGTTTACCATCTCCGCCTCTTAACAATGGGAAATACTTATTCGTATACCAAGGTTACCAGAAGCATGACCAAAGATTGACTGAATGAGAGGGCCTACCAGATCATAAAAACTACACTTAATTTAAAAAAAAAAGTTTGGTCTTTGTTCCAGTGCAAGCGAAGAACATATAAGAGTTTTGACCAAATTTTTAAACTTTTAATTCTGCCTGCAGGTTTCTAAAAGGAAGCTGGTGGAAATGAGCCAAGATTTACAAAGGCCACTCGATGTGTACGTCAGAGAAACATTAGAAGCCCTCACGACTCAAGGAGGACAGTCAGGAATAGCTTATTCCGTCGAAGACAATAACTTTGTATGGAAAGCTGTCGACAATGATGTAGGAATGAAAATTAAATTGGGGGGCATCCCGTTAGAGCCCGCAAACTTTGTGGATACAATACAAACTATGATGCAAGTCTCACTCGATCGAAACATAGCATTACAAGAAACTATTTCTCGACTAGAACACGATAAAACCTCCAGCCAGCAGAGTAAGTGATAGATTTTTCTCTTTAACCCCCTACTATCCGTTTTTTTGCACGATGTTAAATTTCATATCAACTATCGATCAAAAGGAAGTCATAAATGTTGTTCTAAATGTTGATATGTGAGGTGTAGCCGTCACTAACATAGTTTGGCCACATTTATGGAGCTCCTTCCGCCGTTTTTGTTGCAAATCACTCGTTGGCGTGAGGGCTTTGGCCTGGTCTACCACATCGCGCCTGCCTGAGCTGTCCTGCGCTCTCCTTTACTGTCATCGACGCCAAGTTCTTGGTAAAACGTGTAGAGCTCATCATTTCTTCGGGTACGCCACTCTCCGTGTCTTCTGTGTTACGTTCAATAACTGTGGCCATACTGCCACATACTGCATATCAAAATGTATAAGAATATTCCATATAATTAGGGTTCCTATATTACTTACTTGCTGAAATCTGTGAATACCTCACTTTTTCTTCAGTATCTGTGACTTTGTGACCCCTGGTGACATGTGACTTATTTGATAGATTTAGTATCGTAATTTCCTGTGAAATTTATTTTTTTCGACCTATAACGGCTGGATTGTCTCTTTATTATTGATATTTGCGGGAAATTATCTTTCAGCAGTGGCGACGCAATCCAAGAAATCCGTCAATTAGAGTGAATGGGTTGGTGCTGTACAGCCTACTTAAAAAAGAAGCTCACGCTAGTGCACAGATTTCAGAAAACCGCGTATAAGCGATGGCTCAGCGATCTGAAGTGCGTTCAGAAATAGACTATTTCCAATGTCAACCCATTTGCTGCAATGTGGATTTGTAAGCGTGTGTCGCCGGCTCCTGAATTGTCATTGTGCACCGGCCACCGGGCATTAAACCCAAAGCCTTAGGTATACTTTGTTGATATTAACTATTGGTGAATCCCCCTAGGTCTATTGTAATATATTTACAAGATTAGAATAAGTGGCCGCGTGTGTTTCTTATGTGAGTTCTAAAAGTTGCCTCTGTGTGATAGTGCGTGTTTGTAAGAGTTTGAGTGTAATGCAATGAATCATTGTTGTGTCATGATTTTGGAATCGTTGTTTTATCGCCAAGTTGCTTAGTTGTATTGCAAGCAATGGATTATTATGTTGGCAATCGATTTTGACGTTGATAAACGGCAGTGCAACGTTTCATTCGCGACAGTAATCGCCTTAGTGTGCCATGCCTAAGATTCTCTATATCTGGCCTCGGCTTCTAAATTTGGGATTTGCTGCTTTTTGTGGCTTAAGTTGGGTTTCAGAAACATAGGTAAAGTAAAAATTGCTGTTTATTTTTGTTGTTTGTATCGAAATCTATTCTTTAGCTAGCGCTCTTTCCTAGTTAGGCGGGTTAACTAAGAAACTACTGTACGATACATTTTTTTAATGGGGTATAGAAGATTAACAGGGATGCCCAAACCCGAGGAATCTGGTCGTGCAGGGTAGGGGTGCGGAGTCCATTTCCTTATTAGTTGACTGATTATCCCACGCAACTTTTCGCACTAAATCTTGTCGCCACAAGTCCTGTTGCCCAATTGTCAAACCTATATCTTGGTGCCGGATTGCCTCAATATTCGTTGATTGCACATTGGAATTTGAATGAATGTGTTGTTTCGCCCGTGGCTTAGTCGCTAGCGAGTAATTTCCTCTGGCCTTGCTGATCAACCCCTGCTCGACTCCATCCTTTAGCATAGTTCGCACATCATTCCTCTTGAGATTGCAGTTTTTGCAGCGCAAAAATTGGTAAATATTTGTCTGTTCGGCTGCTTCGATATGGTCCAGGTCATTGATTGCCAAAATTATATCAACTAGATCGCTTTGAGACATTTTTTTAAACTAAATTTGGAATTTAGAATGTTTTTTAGTCTGATTGGAAAATTAGAATTGCTTATGTTGCTTTTGTTTTAATGCGAATAGTGCATAGTTTCGAATGTTTTGAATACGGTAGTAAACTCAACTAGAGGCAATACTCAACGGAACAGACATAGTCCGGTTCATAAAAGCGCAACGCACAAGATGGCTGGGACACGTCTTAAGAATGTCAGACGACCGCATGCCGAAAAAGATGTACAAAGCAAGACTGACGGGAAGACGACTGGCCGGGCGTCCTCAAAAACGCTGGAAGGATGAGTTGAAAACTGACCTTCTCGAGTTGGGAGTCCGTAGATGGTGAAGCGTTGTACAAAACCGAGATGACTGGAGGAGTGTTGTTGAGCAGACTGTAGGGCCAGAAGAAGAAGAATAAGGCAACTCCTTGAATTAATGAAATAATTTAAGATTTTTCGTGAACCCCATCCCCTAAACCTCCTATCGTTCGCTATTCATAGAATTTAATGTAATTTAATGTATATAGTAATTATTGCTTTCCAATTTATACGTAGTATAAGGAGAGCTTTGTGACGGTCGAAATTTTCGATTCCGAGATTTCAACGGATTTACACGTTTTGAGGTCCCAGGAACCCAAAAAAGTGGTTTTTACGAAATGTCTGTCTGTCTGTCGTTCTGTCTGTCTGTCTGTGCGTCGATTTCCGGCCAAACTACTCGGTCGATCTTGATGACATTCGGCATTTAGGTTCACAAGAATCATACCTCGGAACAAATTTTTTTATTTGGGGCTAACTTAATTTGGGGGGTTTTATTCTCAAAAAACTCCAAAAAAACGTCTAAAAAAATTATTTCTCAAAAACGGCTCCAACGATTTCTTTTAAACTCACATATATTGTAGTCTTTATTAATATTAACGAAATGCGTGGGGTCGCTTGCCCCTTGATAGGTTGCTTCTGGGGGTAAAAAAATAAAAATAACTAAATTTTAATGAAAAATGACTAAAAAATAATTTTTCTGCGAAACCTTTCTTTCGATGATTTCTACCTTCAGGTATGTTTTAGGTGTTAAATTGAGTAACGAAACCGGACAGGTTGCTTTCACAGAGAAGTATTTGCTTTTGTACAAAAAAAATGTTTTTTTGAAAAAATATTAGAAAATTCACGGTAAAATGCATTGCGTGCCCTGCCAGTATTGCTGTGTGGTAATGTGTTGGTCTGACTTATCTTGAATTTACCTCACCTCCAGTGACGTCAGGTGGATGACCCCCCCCCCCCCCCCCCGGCGAGAAATCGGAAATTTAACCATAGGAAAATTATTTACCATGAAGTTACTCATTTTCTCTATCTACTAATTTTGATAAATTGGAAAGCATGTTCGAGTAAACTCGGACCGGTTCTTATAGAACAAACTTAAATTACAACATTTTAAATATTTTATTTTAAAAAATTTCGTAACAACTTTCATCGTATCATTGCTGTAACCTATGGGAACTGTTGATAATGTCTCGTAGGTGGCCTAATTTATTGACGCTCCCCTCTATAGTCTCACTGAGTACGATTTATTTAAATGTTGGTCCTCTTATAATTAAGGCTATATAATTAATCTTCAATTAGGCCAACTAATAACCTACATTCCAAATACACCTGACAAGTTTAAATGGTGAAACGTTTTGCTGGGAACTGGGGGTTTTAGTGTTTTGGTTCGGGTTGTTGGTTTTTTTTTTTTTTATTGAAGCCCAATGTACTCCAACTGAACTGGAACTTAACGGCTTGTCAGGTTTTATTTGAACAATACCAGAAAGGCAAAATGAATTTTAATGACGCCATGAAAATTTAATCTCCACGTAAAACTAAAAAAATATTAGAAACTTTTGCCTTTATTCCAAAAAGTTTTTAATAATTACAATGTCTTTGCTGAAATGAAAAAGTTTTGTGAACTCCCACCCGCAATGTCACCGCATTTACGTATTTTTTCTAAAAGTAATCAAATCAGCTACATGCAAAGCTCATAGCCTTGTACAACATAATAGTACAAGCAAGTTGATTTTTTTTTGCGTTCAATAGAATTATACTATTGTATTTTGGACAACAATTTTTTTTTTCATATCCCGGGATGATGTGCGTGTCTTCATTGAGAATAGACGCGTTCCTCAACCCTTAAGGCGGGCTCTCACCTGTTTTAATGTGTCAACGGTGAGCATGTCTGAGCTGCTCCATTGTCACCGAAATTAGGGGATTAAAAAAAAACTGGACTTGGTGGGATTCGAACCCACGATCTACGACTATGCGGTGCTCCATTGTCACTTGTAGCCGGCGTCGTTTGTCATCGAGGACGTTTACCAGTTAAACAACGGTCAAATTTCATGTGGAAACAATACCAGTAATGGCTGAGAAATCAATGGGGTTGGTGCCAGGGCAGTTAAGGTTCAATGGGTCACTCGAAATAGGCCTAGAAGCCTTCCAAAACAATAATAAGGGAGAATAACTATTGTAAAAACATACCTCCTACATCCAACAGTTTATCCCATTGCATTTTTACAACATACAGTATATAGGCCTATTTCATGCCAATTCATTTTCAAGAACCAGTAGAATCCGGGCTGATAGGCCGTGGTCGAAATGAAAGCGAACTTCCCAACGTTTCGTCACATCTGCTGTCGACATCTTCAGTGGAAATGTATTTTGTACAGATCAGCCGAGGATAGCCGGGACCCGATGACGTCAGCAGGTGTTTACAGGATTCCGTATTAGTGTGGAGAAGTTTATATAGGTACTACAAAACGAAGCTTAAAAACCAGGATTGATGAATGACGAAACTGCCGCCTTCTACAGTCGGAGAAGTCTGCAATCGCTGAGCATGTTCTAACACAAACCGGTCACATAATACAGTTTCAAGATGCTACAGTACTTTCTACAACTTCTTCATACCACCCCCGGTTACACAGAGAGGCTATAGAGATCTACAAGCACCCGCATAACTTCAATAGAAAGGAAGAAGGACTAAAGGTCAATAGAATTTGGTATCCAGCCTTAAAGAAGACTATAGCAAAGAAAGTGGTGTCACCATCCGGAAATCAGGTTGAGGCACTAGGGAGCCCCGCAGCTCAGTATAAATATCAGAGCACATCCCCTATTCCCCCTGCCCTCACAGTCGCTGCTGAGCCTCCGAGATACAATATTAGAAGTCTACGCAGTTCCACTGAACATGCCGACCGGAGATGTTGACGAAACGTTTGGAAGTTCGCTTTCATTTCGACCACGGCCCATTAGCCCGGATTCTACTGGTTCTTCATTCGACTCCGGCCGTGAAAGCCTTTGCTGTTACATTTCATCGTTATTTTGGCAAATATACTATTTACTGGCCACGCACGCACATTGCCTAATTCACCATTCATTATTTTAGACGTGAATGCAGCGATGCAAAAACTAGTTGAATGCCAAAAGTCGAAAAAGCTCATGGAAGACGACCTTTACACAACTTTTATATCAGTACTTAATGCAAAGAAGAGAAAAATTAAAGATCTAGAAGTCCAACTCATTGATGAGCGTAGCCGAGCCCCACAAAAAAAAACGAGGGGAAAGAAGAATGGTAAAAGAGTTGCCCAAGATCCTTATGATGAAGACACTGACGAAGCTGATGAAGATCCTGGTCCTTCCACGTCAAAGTCACCCAGAAGAACGTCTAATTCTAAGAAAAAGCTACAACCTAAATCAAAACCCATGTCAACCAGAGAAGCAACCCGTCGTACAATTGTAGAAGCTACTATGCTAACCTCTTCAAGCGATGAATCAACAAGAGATCCTAGTGTCTTGGATGAACTTTCCAATGCTGAAACTACAGCGTCGATGGCTAGTAAAATAACTCCTGTAAATTCACCTGCAAAAGATAATGATTTGCCTTCCATAGACAAGAATATTGAAGAACCTCCTCTAAATAGTACAGGTCAATCAAGTACCCTAATAAACCCAGACGTAGGAGAAAGCTCAGCACAGAACTGTATTAGGTCGTCGGCAATCACGGCCCGAAGTGAGGCGTTTTTGGATGATTTGCTTGGAGTGTCTCTCAAAGATAAGGATATAAGTAAAACAGAAGAGGTAAGAGGAAGGGATGGATTGATCCATTGCAACAAAAGCTCGTCGATCGAGAACCTAAATCCGCTAGTCAGTTCCAAGGCCCGGGATATCATTGAGGAGTTTTTCTAGTGTGCATGTGTATCGGTCATAAAGCAATCGACTGTTTATCTGATTAACGTTAAGGGTTGAGCTTGTCATGCATGCCTTTCTAGAATTTATCCTAACTTATTTTGATAGCTAGGTATAAATGTTTTTATAATGACTTTGAGGTTGGCTTTACTGTATTTTACAATGCAGTTGTTTACAGGATTTTGTTTTTTGAGTTTGTGTAGTTAGTTGACATTTGACAGATCACGTTCCGGATGTACACTTTTTATGTTGCGTATTCTTTAAAGAAAGATAATTAACTCACTGTGACCAGGTTCGCTTCGGGTCTTACCTAAATAACATGCTTGTACGTAGGTAACAAACCAGCTATAATGTAAAATTGGGAGTTGTTGACACATAATTACTACGGTACCGTACTGTATCTCATCGCTGTAGTTACCGTGGCCTATGTCAATTTTCCCTTTGAAACTTTCTGAGACGTTTCTATCAGCCAGCAAGCTTGAAGGTCCGAATTGTAGAAAACTCCAGTGTTGCACATAACTATTGTACTATAGTACCAGGAGACCACAAAGCATATAGTTCAACTAACCCATTCAGTACTGGAAAAAATTGCTATTTTTTCAATTAATCTTTTGCGGATTTTCGCAAAGGTGCGTCATTAGTTTTCTATTGTTATCTCTACAATATGCATGAATGGGTGAATTACTTTTTTTTATAGAATTAAAAGTGATGGCGTTTAAAGGCAGTGTATTCCTGCCATTACAGTATTGTGAGTACTCAAGCCATTCAGGTCCCGATGTAAAGTGATTTTTTGCTTTTGTTAAGATAAGATAAGATAAGATACTGTTTATTTCAAAGGTATTCGAAGAATACATAGAAATCGTTGCGTACAATATAAATAATACAAAATAATCACTATACAAAATAATGAGGTACCGTAACATCGTAGGCTATAGAGCCTGTGTCATAAAGTTAACAAATTCATCGACCGAATAAAAAGCGTTTACCGTTAAGAGTGTTTTCAGATGTTTGCGAAAGAGTTTGGAGGATGGAACTTTTTTCAAATCATGAGGTAAAATGTTAAAGAGCTTACTGCCTACATAAATGTCCTGATTTTCAGTCAGCTTCAGGGAGTGATTTGGAAGAACCACATTGTTTCTAAACCTAGTATTGTGCTCATGAACCTGCGCAAATTTAATGAGCCTCTGAGGATTTTCATGCGTAAAACAAATACATTCAAGCATATACAGTGATGGTAGCGGCAAAATTTGAAGGTTTCTGAATATATCCCGACATGATATTGGGCGATTATTTATAAATTGGGTATTATTGCTTATAATTCGCAGTACCTTCTTTTGCAGTAGGAATATTTTTTTGCTGTAATTGTTACACCCCCAGAAAGTTACCCCATATCTAAGAAATGAGTCGAAATTACTATAATTTGTTGTGCTGATCGTATACGTTTTGAAAAAAACGCATGCAGTTCTACGTTATTAATTATTTCCAACGCATGCAAACTATAGTAAATGAACGAGTCTTTCAGTAAAACATGCCCAATACTTGCAAGACACCTAAATCAATGTTGTTAGGTAATAATTTATTTTTATTGGTTTTAAAAATATGATAGGTTTAATATTTATCTTGAATGATGTTTTAAATTAATTTTTAAATCGCTACTGTACGTAGGCTATACGGTACCGAGTTATTTATAACGTGGATATTTTATTATAATATTTATTACTGTGTTACAGTCATCATTTTAACAGTGTTTATTAGTTGTTTAAGGGTATTATTTTAACTTTCTCATCCTAATTGTGGAATGCAAATAGTTCTTCTGTTATATAAAAATCCGGGTGTCAGAGTAAATTGTGATGACCTTTGCATGAACGAAAAATATTGTTAGTACCTACCCTGTGTTACCCACTAATTAAACTAGCCTAATTTTTCTGAAATTTTGGAATGGAAAACTTGCCAATGAACTGGAATTACCATCTACAACATAAAATAACTTTAGGAAAGAATTTTGGGAGCAAGGACATCAGGCAAAAACTTAGCAACTGGATTCGTAATGGTACCGACTAAATGTATTTTATAATTTTTTAAGTTCTCCGAATAGAACACAAGGATACCTCGGTCGACCTGCCGGGATTTTGCCCCAGTGGTTCTTTAATTCCCAGTATTGTCGCCGTTCCGTAGTTTCGTCCATCACGATCCTCATTGTTCTGAGCAGATTAAAAATAGATAAATCTAATGTGGCTGCTTTCTCCTTCAAATAGAGCAGGGCTTTGACTGGTTCATTTATGTTGCAAAGGTGATAACAGCTATCGCTGTCTATCTGTGAAAACAATCAAAGCTATAGCAAACCATTATCAGGGGCATATTAATATTAACGTAAAAAAATTAAGTTTTTCGGCAATTAAAATAAAACTGCTTAGATGCCCTGATTAGTTTCAAAGAATTACTTGTAGTAGGTATCGAATTGCTCTCTTTATGACGGATTTTTTTATTAGCAAGCATGTAACTATTACTAGGTCTATTTAACATTTTATTATGAAAAATGATTCTTAAGCCTGTAGGGCATGACGTTGAAATACTTGTGCTGACTACGTGCAAACAGGATGTACCCAGCAGCTAAGGCTTCATCTTTCTACCCTTTGAACTTAGAAATTTACCTTTGGAGAATTACTCAGAATTTTATCGAGTGGTGAGCAGCTTGCCCCTTTTTTGTCAGTTGTAACTTTCCAGACTTCAATAGTCAAGCAGCTGAGTTCAACTAAGGATTTTGGAGTATAAAAGTCGATTCGATATTTTCTGTTGAATGAAAAGAAAATGGTATAAGGCTTTGAAATGTATAATTTAAGTACCGGTACATCATCATCCTTTTCCTACGGTGCTGTCTCTCTGTCAAAATCTGTATCAGGCTAACTTATAACAAGATTATTATATGCAGCTGCTTAGGCTAGTTTTACTGAATTATGTAATTAACGCAGTGGCACGACAACACAATGAGGGTCTAGGCTTGAGGACTGGTAGAGAATCTATTGATCACTAACAGCTCTATTTTGGGGTCAGCAACATGCCCGGCAGTCCCATACCGGCAAAGGTGTGGAGGCATCCACTGATTTCAGGTTTGGTTGGAATTTTTTTCCTTTTATGTCTCAGTGTCAAACCTCGACCTTCCTTTTCTTAGTCCAGTTTTTGACCAACTAGTCTATTCAAGAATTCCGGCCCTCTAATAATTAGCAGGTGTTTCAAACTTCAAAGTAACAATCATAGTCAAAATAATTTTAATTTTTACCGCAATGCTTTTACACCCACCCGATTGGCTAGGTAGGTACTGTTATTATATTTTGGCAGAGCATAAACTTGTAACTCACCTACTAGACAAGACTTGGCAGTAATGACAAAGTAGTGTAAGAGCTTACCGTTTAGTATTAAATTTAATAATGGGAAGAGATTTAAGATGCTCCGGAATTTTTGTTTTGATCCTGAACACATTGCTATTCTGATTCATACTGAATTTTAAAATATTTTTCAAACTTTGTTTTTGTTTTTGCGCGCCTCTAATAAATCGTCGGGATATTTTGTTTTCTTACGTTGGCAATAAAAGTTTCTGCCACTTTGGCATGACGTCACGCCAATCGCTGACACCCTTGTGCTATAGAAATTATTCTGAGAATTTTTTTTTTAAAAAATAGCCCGTATACTTGAAATTTACACGTTTTGCAACTATTTACTAGTATAAGGAATGTCTACAATGAATCCTGAATAGTGAGTACTATGTTTTAAATGCTATAGCTTAATGTATTAACCTGGATGACGCTTCATGGTATACTGTTGATCATAAATATTGAGTCATTTTGCCAATTCCTTTATAATTTTCTTTGTTATGCAACTTTTTTTTAAACATTTACGTAATTTGCAACTGAGCAGGTTGTTGAGTTTCCAATATAGGCCATCTGTTAATTCTATAATTAAAATTATTTAATTATCACCAATAAATCACGTGATAATTATAGCTGTTTCTTGTCAAAAATATACTGATAAAAACAGACAAGAATGTTGTTTTACTATACTTCTTTCGTTAAACTTAATAGGCACGTGTAATTCAGTCAGGACCTCATTAACCCTTATTGACGCTAGAATATCGATTTTATTGATGCATGACTCAGACATCATTAGTTATTTCCTATTTTTTCTATGGGATCTGTGGGAACAAAGATCAATGTCAACATTCCATGTTACCAGAATGATAGGTCACTGACGATAGTTTTAATTGGCGTAGCCATTGTTTAACAACAAGTTATGTTTGTTTTAGTGATTATTTGTTTAAATTGCTCCTGATTGGTGACTCCGGCGTTGGAAAATCATGCCTTCTACTTAGGTTTGCTGTAAGTATCTATTTATTACCTCTATTTATTACTAGATCAAAGTAAACCATGCTATACGAATATAGTTGCAAAGCTTTCAGTTGATAACAGTAGAAGGGCTGATGGGCCGTGGTGGATCTGTAGGAGTAGTTTACCAACATGGACACCTTCGGCCTTGTAAGATGATATCTCGGAGTTTCGACTCGTACCCTTTCTTGGCTATGTCATTCTTACGCTTGTAGCCGGTGTAGGCTGACAGCGACGACGTGGACCAGTTTGCCAACGACCAAAAATTGTTGCGGAAGCCATACCTATGTACGAAAATCCATTGGGTCCTTGGCAGGCAAGGTTCAATCAGCCACTGTATAAGTAGGCCTAAGTCCATACAAAGTCTTTCAAATAATAATAATTTTGGGGGCTCTGAGGTAACTGCCTGGGTAGGAATATGACCTAGTATTTATACTGGGAAGCGAAGGTACCCTGTTCTCTGATTGGTTCGCTTCTAGCTCAGCTTGGTTTCCCGTTGATACTGAGCCTCCAAGATGCATTATTAGGTGTTTACTTAGTGCTCCTATAGATGTCACCCACAGGTGTTGACGAAACGTTTGGAAGTACTTTTTCAGATCGCCACCTGTCTATCAGCACAGATTCTACTGTGTTATAAAGCTATAAAATTACTTATTTATTATTTTATTTTAATTAAGAGTAGTGTGAAATCTCCCTTGAGGTTTTGTCTGCCCAAACCATCTCGACTTACAACCTAAATGTATTATGATTATACAAGGCCGGTGAGAGTTGACCTTCTTCACTTGTCGGATCAATTGTCTATGACGTTAATTGACTGGAAATGTGTTCATGGTCATAAATAAAGTTTAGAAAGGTTTATCGTTATACTATAATTATTTAAAAGGCAATGCCTCACCTTTTTTCAGTCAGTATTAATTGTTTCCTCCAAAAATTGGTTTTGCTGAACATGCGCTGTCAAGACACCTTACTTTGATGAAAACACTTTTAGGCCGAATGGGAAAAAATATGGTGGATCTATAAGAGTAGACGATGCTCTCCACACAGTATATGCCAAAGTTGGCGTTTCTTAAGAGGAAGCTAATCGTTGGGATCGATCACTACAAAATAGGTTGAACGATTTGATCCGTTCAATTAGCAGATGACTATTTCATCTGTAGTACTACTAGAATAGTATTTAATTTTGGTGCACAGTTTTCCGTGAAACTGATAGGCGACAGAAATTAACCTAATTATCAAATTCATGGAAAATTATTTAAAAAAAAACTCCTTATAATATGTTGTATGAAATAGTCCTCTACGGACTGAATGGACCAATTCTTTATAACTTACGTATTAACTTAAATAAAAAATATAAACCAATCTATTTTGGGGTGATTTAGGAGTGGCCATTGCCAACGGTAAGCTTCCTCGTAAATGGAATATTGTAGCAAAAGGGCCCAACAGATAGAAATTGTAAGCTTGTGTTTGTTTGTTTTTATAAAATACGAGCTTGTAGTATGGAGCCATCGTCTGACAATGTCAAGTAAGAAGTGAGTCATTTCCATCTCTTCGCTTTCAGTTATAGAAAATTATGACGTCAAACGGGAATTTTTAATTTTACTACTTTATCTAATTTTAAGCGGAACGGGCAAAATACTAGATGCATTCACACAAAAATTAAGACAATGCACGCAATTTTGCACATAAAGAGCATAAAATAAAGTGGCTGTGAAATGTCACAGATGCATTTCAATAAGAGTACATCTGGTTTTAGCTCGGTTGTCATCATATGTAGGGGATGTTTTCTTGCAGCTGCCCCGGTTGCGGGTTGATCCTATAGAACTCTGGTTGATCGCCTTCTACCTACTTCAATTGTGTGCCTTGTCCCGGCCATGTTGGCCATGTTGCTTCCGGCAGAGTCCAAGAGACTGAGAGTGGACCACTGCATTGTCCAGTTCCACCCCTTTTCCTTCTATCAATGTTCAGTTAGATTATGCAGTGGCGTGTAAATAACGTCTGCTGCCCCCCCCCCCCCCCCCCCCGCAAGACCTTTGGTGCGCCCTACCTTGTCTCATTATTTAAACTATTTTATGAGTGACGGTCAATAATGGAATGGGAAGAAACAAGTTTGTTGAATAAATAAAAAATTAATAATAGAGAACGTAACTGAACAAAGTAATAGCGCAGAAGCAGCATGTAATGTTCTTAAACTTTTATGATGACATTATGACATAACTATGTGCAACAGACAGTTGATCGTGGTTAGATACATTTTGAGTTGTATCTAGGATAAAAGACTGAAATACTAGGATGATTTAATTTCAGCCATAAGTTTTTATTTACGTGACAACGTCTAATAAATCGATGAGCGCTGGCTGGAGGCTGGAATACTAGGTGCATGTACGAAAAGTGTGACGCGGGTCGGTAACGTGGGTCGGGAACGCGGATCGGTAACGTGGGTCGGGAACGCAGGTCAGTAACTCTGGTTTAAAGCAACTTTTTGGGAAGATTTAGGCCTCTTTCCGGCCATGTTATATTTCTTGTGATAGGGCAAGGGGTTCGACTTTGGGGGTGGAAACGTGAGGAGGTGCGCCCCAATTTGGCCCGACTTTGCCGATTTTCATCGAAAATCATCGAAATTTTCGGCCGCGTTTTTGGGGGTGTTAATATCTATTTGAAAACTTCAAACTACTTTAGTTCTTTTCCACCTTTCTTACTCTTTCCAGACATACTGTATATTCAGTTTTATTATCCGTCTCTTCGTTCAGGGTCACGTGAGTGTATAAGCCATCCGTGTTTCGGCGGAAAACAGGTTCAAAGGGTACTTTTGAATTTACATGCATAGAGTAAAAAAATTCCACAGCCTGCAATTTTCAACCGAAATGAATTTTTAATGTCTCATTAGAAGCAGTATGAATTAAGGTTTCAAACGAGTATAAATACATAGTTTCAAATTTACCCCTTCACCCCTTAAACACGAGTGGAACACAAAATTAGAAAACTGAGACGCATTTCCAGGAATTCCATTTGAATTGCATGGGCGAGCTTAAAGCATTTTTTTCGGCAGATATAGAAGGCCTATCTTAATTTAAATTATACCCATGTCTTCCTCTATTCTTCCTCTTTCAGGCCATGCTCTATTTTTGGTGATCAAGCAAGGGGTTTGGCTTTGGGAGTGCGAAACGTCAGGGGGTGCGCACGATTTTCAACAAAAATCGGTCGAGTTATTATCTATTTAAAAAATTCAAGCTACTTCAACTATACGATATGGGACTACGACCATTCACACACAAGTCATGTGAGCCCCGAAGGGCGAGCTGCCGCCCGCGGATGGCGCATTTTGTTTTAAAGTAATATTTAGTAAGTTAGGCGTTGTCACGATAAACTATCGTCTGTAAACCGACTTTACCGACCAACCAATTTGTTTTAGCACAAACCTGGACCTGGGAGTCGACCGCGGTGGTTGCAGGGGTGTTATTTACGCCACTGAGATTATGCCGATTACCCGATGTGCTTATTAAAATTTATATCGTGACATTGTTGATTACGGTTGGCTCAAAGCCTATGAGTCTGAAAACTCCAAGTCGATCGTGACATAAAAATGATGGCGGCACAATTTATTGTGCGTAAAACGCGGATCATTGTTACAATTCGTACGTACTATTTGGTTTATACTATATTTTTGTTTTAGGATGACACATACACGGAGAGTTACATCAGTACTATTGGAGTAGACTTTGTAAGTACCATTAGTTCACTTAACTTAGACTTGGTTAGGTTGGAACGGACTAGACTATGAAACGGATGGGCGACGTTGGAGGCTCACATATCCCGAATAGAGCAGTGTTCAAGGAGAGGATCCTCTGTCAATCCTCAGGGAAAGACGCTCATTGGCTCCCATGCCACAGCGTTCTATTGTTTTCTCAGCAATGATGCACTAACACCTCTCTTCAAAGTCTGAAGAATGATGACAACTCTATACTGAGCTACCAATCGTTAGTTTCGTTGTAAATGTATGATATAAAGTCATTCGACTTTTCTTATTTTGTTTTTGCTTTCAGAAAATAAGAACCATTGAACTGCATGGTAAAACAATTAAACTACAAATCGTAAGTAAACGTGTTTTATTGACTTGGCTTTAGGAATTAACTCAGTGGCAGTGGCAGTGGCACAAGTGCGTGATGACATTAGGAATAGACAAGAAGGTGATATTGAAGTAGGGTAACCGACTGTCTTACTTTTTTTTTTTTGTTTATTGCTTTCCAATTTATACATAGTATTTATAAGGAAAGCTTTGTGATGGTCAAAATTTTCGATTCCGAGATTTCAACGGATTTACACGTTTTGAGGTACCAGGAACCCAAAAAAATGGTTTTTACGAAATGTCTGTCTGTTGGTCTGCTTGTTCGTCGATTTGTGGGCAAACTATTCGGTTTTTATGGAATTCGGCATGTGGGTTCACAAAAATCATACCTCGGGACCATTTTTTTTAAAATTTGGGTTACCTAAATTTGGGGGGGGGGGGTTTATTCACAAAAAACGTCTAAAAATATTATTTCTAAAAAACGGCTCCATCGATTTCTTTTAAATTCACTTTAGTCGATATTAATGTTAACGAAATGCGGTGGGTCGCTTGCTCGCTTGTCCCTTGACAGTTTTCATCTGGGGTAAAAAATAAAAAAATAAGTCAATTTTCACGAAAAATGACTAAAAATTTTTTTTTCTGTGGAACCTTTCTAACGATGATCTACCTTCAGGTATGTTTTAGGTGTTAAATAGAGTAACTAAACCCCCCAACAGGTTGCTTCCCCATTATTTTTTGAAGAAATGATGGAAACTTCCTAATGTATTGGTCTGCCCGTTTGCCCGTTCTTGAATATGCAATCTCATCGATCAATTTATCCATGGCCGTAAGCAGAGGGGGTTCGGGGGGGTCCTGCCCCCCCCCCCCCCGATATATTTGCAGCGTACACGATAGAATGTAGTTTCAAGGATTTTTAAATATATTGAGGTTTCCACACCTCCAGTGACGTCAGGCGGACCCCCACCTCATTAAAAAAATGTCTGGCTGCGGACATGGGGATATCGAGGGATCTGGATTTTAACCATAGGAAAATTATTTACAATGGAATTACTCATATTATCTATCTACTAATTGATAAATTGGAAAGCATATTCGAGTAAACTCGGACCGGTTCTTTTAATTAATTCTAACAATAGTTTTTAATAGATATTTGTGGTGGTAATCTAGAACTCTAATACTTCAGGTGCGATAATGCACATTTACTTCGAAAAGCTTGAATTTTTTTATAATTGCGGCTGTGGCACAAGTAGTTAATTTAGTCTCACCTAAGTTTTCAACATGGTTCATTTTATTATTCTTCTGTCACAATCTATCGATAGGTTTGCCGTAAAGTTTCCATTCTGTCCGGTCCCGAACATAGGCAGTTCAGTTGCGCTCTACGCAGGTTCCACCTGACCACATCTCTCTCGCCATTGGTGCCTTCAATGAAGCCTTTCATTTGATGTCTTACCGGGTGACCCATCCTCTCATGGATATAGAAGGAAGATACTTCTTTATTATGTTTTGTGTCACAGGTTTTGACATTTTGGATAACAGATACTAAATTGTTATTAATTATTTTATAGCTTTACCTGAATTATCTTTCTAATTTAAGTAGCCGATTGAGTTTCTGGAGTATCCGTCCGGTATGAGCCACTAGCTAGTTTGGAAACAGAGGAGGTTTCACGCCTCAGCAGCAGACAACACACCAGCCAACCAAGAGTTAAGATGCTCTCCAAGGAAGGCCTGCCATATATTTTGCTCAGTAAGAATTCGATAGATGGGTCCAGTGTATTTAGAAACTCAATTTAAAATAATATGCTTTTGCATTACATTAACTTTGATTAAAAATAGAATATAAATATGGCATCCTCCTCGCAGAACATCCCAACTCCTGAAGACTCACGAAGTAGACAGTAAAGAAGATACCACAGAATAAGTTGAATAAATAAAGATATAAATATATTCTACTTATCATTTCCGGTGACTATAGAGACAGCACAACAGCAAAATGTAGGAAAGGTACGGCTCCTTGCCGTCCTCATTCCCGCGTGGTTGCTCCCTGTGTTCCCAGTGACCTCAGGAACGGCCAGGCATTCGCACTGCTATTCTCGTTGATCTCACACTCGTTCCGTAGTTGCCTGCTTGCCTCTGGCTCCATCCAAGTAGCCACTGAAAACACAAGAAACAACCAGCAGTAACAAGAAAATAAAACCCTTAATAGGGAAGATGTGATAGTGGGATATCAGAATGTAAATTACTGGTAGTCACTAGGTCGCCGACAAGAGAAAAAAAACTTTGATAACCGTGTCATCACATACCTAATAAAATTTTAGAAGTTCGTTAAAGCTTAAGCATAAATTGGTAGCTCGAATGAGCGCCAGATTGAATAAAATATTTCCATAGAATATTAGAAAGGTTGTACCATATTACAAGATTTTAGGACTAGGTTCTTCATTGCTATGGACATCGCCCTTGGACGAGATGTACTTGCACATGACAAGTCATGTTCACGTTTCAACAATCTCAATTCATGTCGAGACTCGAACACCCGGAAGATATGTTTTCCTCTAAGTGAAAATAAAAGAATATTGCCTGCGATTCGGTACGGAGGTCGATAAAATGAACAAAGAATATCTGGGTTTTTTAGCCTAACAGCATACCCTTACAATTGACTTTGGTAACGGATGCCGTCCCATGAAAAAAATGCATCTGTGGGTTGCGTCTGGCGCACACATCAGTATTCCAGGGGCTGCTCCCACCACTATCAATCATATAAATTAATTTAATAAAATTCGAGTCAAACACATTCCAGGTGTTTGAATCTCGACTACACAACTGAAATAAAGAAATTAGTAAATCATTTGAACAATCAGGGGTCCTGAGCTGCATTCAGGCACTTCTCAGAGAACCCACGTTCACTCTTGTCGTAGACAATTTAGACCACAAGACATTACATTGCAATACACATCACCCTCAGATCCATTATCATGCTTTTCATAACCATTCTTTCCTGCATTGTTTTACAAATTTTATTTACTGATTAGAAGACTTGGTTAAGCCGCACTAGGGCACCATACTTAACCCAACTCCTTAACTGGTACCTACTGGCACATGACAAGTTCACACACTGACCAACAGGAAAGTTAGTTTTCTGATATTTTATTAAAATCTTGGGTTTTCAAAATTCCTAGTACCCCTTACATTATAGTCATTGCTCACACTTTTAAATCTTTATTTAGATTTAACCATTATCACCTTCCAAAGTCTTTCACCACTACATAGCATTGACTCTCTTCGCCACTCTCATCCTGGGGACAACTTATCCACGCTCACCTGGGGAAACTGACGTGACGGGGGAAACAAGGCAAACGCCCTGCCCCAACTTGAAAACTTCTACATCCTGTCGTTGGTGTCGCTCTACTTGGAAACTTCCAGCCTCATGTGGGGATTGGATAGACTCGGTTAATCACTCAGACGACAGCTATTCTCGTCGGCGAGGAAGTAGGACGAAAAGAAAGTAGAAACCAACAGAAAGGGTGCAGAAAGTAGAAAGCCAGAAAGAAATAAAGAAAGAAACCAGAAACCCAGAAAGAAAGCCCCTGTAAAAAGAAATTTAATAATCACCAACCTACATTACGTCCATTTTATTATTCCAAAAGCACTTCATCCTGATAGAAAATTATCTTTCCTGCTCCTGTCTGATCCTGCAGCTGACAAGTCAGGACAACAGCATTTCCAACAGAAATTTTCCTATAGCCATTCTTTTAAAATTCTGGATTATTCCTTGATATATCTACCAGACGACTTCATAAAGCACCTAACTTTATGCTTTGCCACACTACACTCTACTGGTCTGCAACTATCTTATTCCAGCTCTTATTCTTAGGGACTCTTTTAACTCTTATAGCCTGCAGTGCGTCATGATCGGCACACTCACAAACTTAAGAAGTTGTTCCATATTAAAATTCCAATAACTCAGGATTAATTCAATTCTGAAATTCTTAAAGATTTAAATTGCTTCTTTTAAAATATGTATTCTAATTCAGAAAATTCATTTGATTTGCATGAGGTCCAACCACTATAGGTTAGGTCTGAAAGTAAGAAAATTTTACAGAGTCCTAACAGACACTCACCTGTGAAAAGGTGCACTAAACACTCATTAGACAGAGGTCTCTTTTAAAATAGAAAAGATGGTTATCCACTGGCGATTCAATCAAAAGTGGTTCTCAAAAGTTATAATACCGCAAGAGGTAAACTTATCGACAACAGCTGACATGTCCAAGACCATATGACTTCGACAGATGACCAATAAGAGACGAGCGCGCGCAAATGGGACGGACTTTTATTTTCATACATTTTTTAACTTACAACTGAAGAAACTGACTTCCGTTGGACACCACTCTCCCCTCCTAACCTCCTAAGTACCATACGATACCTGACCAACAATTTAAACTTCCAACCCTAAAATTCGGAGCTCCTCAGATATTTTAGCAACTGGACGAAAAAAAAAACCCGTCACATTTGGAGCACCTCTTTTAATATTATTGACGGTATTTTTGTTACGATATGGGTAGTACAGGTTGGTTGTGTGTTGCAGTGGGACACGGCGGGCCAGGAGCGGTTCCGGACGATCACGTCGTCATACTACCGAGGTGCCCATGGCATCATCGTCGTCTATGATTGTACCGACGAGGAGTCCTTCACCAATGTTAAGACGTGGCTCGAGGAGATCAACCGCTACGCTTGCGAGAATGTCAACAAGCTCCTAGTAGGCAACAAGGTCGACCTAACCGCCAAGAGGGTCGTCGAGCATAATGTAGCCAAGGTAATTATAATTTTATATAATCATAAAATATAAATAATAATAATAATATAATTAGTGGAGTGCCGTAAGCTTTATATCTCGGATCCAGGGACAGTCCATGAATATTTATAAAAACGTTGAAAATGTAGGCCTATTGTTAATAGTAAGTAGAAAAATATTGAAAAAATTTTTTTGCCCGCTCTCAATTTTTAACTACAGGGTGTGGCAGCATAACTGCCTGTTTTGTAATGCGCGCCATTCGGTCGGTTTATGTAGTAACGGAGTGTTAGTGGTAGAGGCGGGACTATAAAGTTCTGTCTTACATAGTTTTGAAGATCAAAACATTAAGATCACTTCTTCCAATCTCGACACAATGAGTATTAGTGGAGCGCCGCGACTAAAAAAAATGGTAACCCTGTAGTTTAAAATTGAGAGGGGGCAAAAATTTTTGTTTAACATTTTTCTATATGCTATTAAAAACACTTTCGAAGTTTTTATAAATATACCTAGTCCTGCCATAAGTTCTGTCCCTGCGGCATTTTGGCCACTGCTGGCTGTATCTCAAGGGTTGATGGTTGTCAACCCTGGCATTGTTTACATTGTTCTTTCTGCTAGTGGAATAACACCAGTTGCGGTTAAAACTTCGCCCTGTTGAGATGGAATGGGGTTCTGATGAAAACCGTATTACCGTGATATGCCTCCACAAGTATGGTATGCCTCCTAATGACATTTTTAAAACTTTCAAGCTTTTAAAAATAACTCAAAAATTTGTGTACCGTGCAATTAATCGTTACAACGAGACTTCTAGTTTTGAAGACGGGCCGCGATCTGGGCGTCCGAGGACTGTGAGGACTGCTAAAGCAGTTAAAGTGGTGAGTGAGCGGATTCGGAGAAATCCACTCCGAAAGCAGAAAATCGTGCCAGGGAACTCGACATGTCCAAGAGGTTGATGTCATGACTTGTCAGGGACGATCAACAGATGAAGGCCTATCGGAGATCCACAGGACACCTGCTCACTCCAGCACTACGAGCTATCAGGAGGACCAGAGCGCAAGCGTTACTTACGTGGCACGCAGCTCAAGGTCATGAGTGGATCCTTTTCAACGACGAAAATTTTTTTGTGGTAGAAGAGGTTTACAACCGCCAAAATGACAAGGTTTATGCTCATATATATATTTAGTAGGAAAATTGTTAATTTCTTAGTGGGTTTGTTGTATAATTAATTTCATTTTGTATTGTATGATAAATATATTTCTTTCTTTATTTCTTTCTTTTCATTCATCTCGGGAAGCCAGGGAAGTTGTTCCCAGGGTGCAACGAGGTCATCACCCGTCTTCAGTGATGGTGTGTTGGGGGGTGTCGTACCAGGGGGTGACAACCCAGCATTTTGCGAAAAAGGCGTAAAAACTGGAGCTAAAGTGTACCAGAATGACGTTTTGGAAGGAGTAATGAAGCCCCTCAATACCACATTGTTCAACGGGCACGATTGGTGCTTCCAGCAAGATTCAGCGCCTGCCCACAAAGCCAAAACCACTCAGGAGTGGCTCAGAACCAAAATCCCCGATTTAATGCTACAGCAGACTGGCCCTCTGGTAGTTCAGACATGAACCCCCTGAACCATTCATTGTGGTCAGTTTTGGAGGCCAAGGCCTGCTCAAAGCGTCACCCAAATTTGGATAGCCTGAAGCATTCTCTCATCATAGCAGCCCAAGATTTAACTCTGGAAACCGTCCGTGCCGCAATAGATGACTGGCCACAACGTCTTCAGGCTAGTGTTCAAAATGATGGTAGACATTTTGAAATTTAGTATGTTTTATTACTTAAATATGAATAATTAAATATTAAAAAAAATAATCGAACCATATTAAACTTTTTGATTCCTTGCACCATGTCATAACCTTATGGACAGAACTTATGGCAGGACTAGGTACATTGGCTGAATTCCGAGGCATTACCATTTTTGTTTTACTCGCGGCGCTCCACTAATACTCATTGCATCGAGATTCTGATTGGAAAACGTGATCTTAATGTTTTGATCTTCAAAACTATGTAAGACAGAACTTTAAAGTCCCGCCTTATCAAGTAGTGTCGCAAATTGAAATAAAGAAAGTTCTGCCATCACTCCGCGGAGTACTGTCAGTGGAACTCACATCTTCTTACGACGGGTATAGTACCGATATTTTGGAAAATTGAAAGTCATTGATTGGTTTATAACAATTATTTTGCATTATTCTCTTGTTTAAGGCATCTCTTTCAAGTATTTTATATTTTTAGTGGGCCACTGCTTTATTGCTTTCTGAGATCTCAGTTTCGCAAGTAAAGGGCAATTATTTTTGTTTGGTTGATCCTTTCCTCCTTCTCCTCGTATCTCTTAGTGCCGCGTGCGCTGAACCATTTCTTGTACATGAACGTCTTGAGCTCGACCATTGTTTTTTTTTCTTGCTCCGGCGAGTCGTTCAATTGGTTCTTGTTCAGGGTTGTCCTCGGTCTGCCGATGGGTTTTCTACCTTGTGGCCTTGCTTCCGCCAGCCCCCGGGTGCCCAAACCATTGCAGCTGCTTGTTCTCGATTCTTGTGTGAATAATATTTTTTTGTAAAGATATATTTCCATGTTACTAATTTCAGAGCTATGCTGACGAGCTAGGAATCCCTTTCTTGGAGACTTCAGCCAAGAGCGCAACGAACGTGGAGCAAGCTTTCATGACGATGGCCGCGGAGATCAAGAACCGCGTGGGACCGCCCAGCTCCGCCTCAGAAACCGCCAACAAAGTCAATATCCAGCAGGGCAAGCCCATTGAGAACACGAGGTCCGGCTGCTGCTGAAATTAGACGTTAATGTAAGTTTCATCTCCCATAAACTGCCAATAACATAATTAAAAAAATAAATACAAACGTGCCAAATCCTATCTGACATGCAAGTAATTACCTATTTTATTTGTATTGTTATTTGGTATAATAATTTATATAATGTCCATGAGAGAGTTTCTTCAGTGACTTCGTGGAAGTGAAACATTATTAATAGCTTTATATATAAAAAACAAAATTGCACTTAATTCCACAACATAAATTTTTAATGACAGCTGTTTCGGTGTAACACATAGCCTGCCAATCGAAATAAGCAGACTGGCATTCCTATGCTTATACATAGGATGCAGTATTTCAGGGCATTGTGATTTTTTTCATGAAATCACAGGATTGAAGTTACAAAATATTTGCGTCCCACTTTCGGATTTTGGCCACTTGGTAGCGCTTGGGTGTTTCCCGCACAAATTTAAAAATTGAAATGTAGTAGTCAATATCAATTTAATGAGTCATTTCATATTAATAAATCTATAATGACCCAAATTTAATGAAACCAACTAGTTTTATTGTATCATTCGCACACCTAGGCCTATCTACAGTACAATGGTCAATGAATATTAAAAAAAAAATGCTCGTGTATCCTACGCAGTATGTATTAATGTATGGAAGTATCACATACAATACTTCAAATTATGTTCCAACATGAGTTTAGAAAGAGTACCTACTGTACTTTACGTTACGGCAAGCATTCATTAGGGCTTTTTCGTACAGGTCACTGGGGGTTTGGCATTTTAAACCAAAACCCTGTATGGGGAAAGTGGCAAAAAAAGTCTTTGCGTCGTGTTAGCATACTGTCACAGTAGACCATGTATTGGACATTTTCACAACCCCTATTTATTCAGACAGGTAGTTCCTCACTAACGCAATACGGTGACACCCACCATGTTCCCTTCCTTTTGACTCTGTAAGCCATGGGTGACAAGTGAAAACTCAAGGTGAGTTCCATGGAAAAGGCTTTTAAAATACAGCATAATGCAATAACACTAATGTAATAACAAATATACAGTAATTTACAGTGAAGAGGAAGGAACACAACTAATATTATTGACTTTCTTCCTTCTGGTAGAAATTGTCTTGCATTAACTTAAAGTTTCCACTCGAATTTCCTTGCTTCAACATTTTCTGTGGCGGGACGAGACGCCTCCTCTGCTCCTGTTCCTCCTGTTCCTAAAAATGTCAATAATATTAGTCTACCGATACATGCCAATTAAAATAAGACAACATATTTTGTTTTAGTTAATGAATGCTGCAGTGGACCCATAGAGGGAAGTCACTGTCACAAATTATTACTTCGCAAGCCCCATGCATGCAAAGGCTTAAAAATGCTTCTCGTAGGTTGTACAGTAACTTGTTGCACTCGGTGTGTTTGGGGAGTGTGATAAGTGTGTGCTAAGTGACTTAATTTGGCTACAATGCAACACTTTAAGAAGAATTAAAGCTATTGTGGGTTTAATATAAATTTCTCACTTACATTTTAGATGTATTATTGTAGGCCTACTGTACTTTGCATAATGTGTAGCATAGTTTGCAGTTTTCAATCCAACAACCGAACTTATTTTATTAGTAAAGTAGGTATTGCTGTAGAGATTGAATCAATAAATAATTTTTATCATTTTTGTTTATCAAAAACCCACTCATTTCTGTTGCGTTGTTATTGTTTTGAAAATGAATGTTGACTTCAAAACAGGCAGCCAATAGTAGGTCAAGTTTTATAGAACGTTCGAATACACTCACAATTGTTTCTTAATAAATTAATTTGATTGGTTAAAACTGGGACGCAAATATTTTGTGACTCGGCTCATGTGATTTTCCTATTTGGAATCACAGACGGCCCTATACCGACTAGCATTCTATAGTAAATATTATTCTATGGTGTAACACCATCTTCACACTGGCTCCAACAAGTACCTATTACCTAAATCAGTCTTAATTAGCGTGGAGGGGGAATAGGCGGGGCACTCCAGACGCCAGATCTAAGAGAGGGGAAGTGTGCATAAATGTTATGCCATTGACCAAGTTACAATTGTTACATAATGCATTTCTTATTTCCATGCACTCCAGCCTATCTAACAGTTTGCCTTTGTCACAATCATATAATAACTTAACCGTCGAAAAATCTGAGGTATGGCCAGAGGTACGTAGGTGCTCTGCGAAAGCAGAGTCGCAATCCTGCTTGCCAACCGCTCGCATACGCTCAGCTATTCTTTCTTTAACATTACGGCCCGTTTGGCCTATATATGTAATGTCGCAATCCTTGCAGTTCAGTTGGTAAACCTCCTCAGATTTTCGAGTTTGTCTTTACAATTAAATATCATCCTGCCTAAGTTAGGCATGGTCGAGAAGGAAACTATTTTCCCTGTGCTTCGTTCTATCACTCTGCTGGTTCGTAGACTAATATCTCCCACATATGGTATTTTTGTGTATTGTTTTATTTCTTTACTCACATCCATGACCAATGACAATGTGATACCACACTCGTCAAGACCCCCACCGGCCCACAAATCTGCTGCATTCAACTCAATGGCCCATCGCTTGCATAGTATTCCTCTAGGTACTATTAACTACAATAAGGAAGTGGATACCATGATGGTCATAGGAAAGAACAATGGATATTCCATGGACTATGTGAGGAGTATCATAATGAAACACAAAAGGAAAAAAACTATCAGATATGGTGTATGCAGCCAGGGATGTGAGTAAAGAAATAAAACAATACACAAAAATACCATATGTGGGAGATATTAGTCTACGAACCAGCAGAGTGATAGATCGAAGCACAGGGAAAATAGTTTCAGGGGTTTACCAACTGAACTGCAAGGATTGCGACATTACATATATAGGCCAAACGGGCCGTAATGTTAAAGAAAGAATAGCTGAGCATAGGCGAGCGGTTGGCAAGCAGGATTGCGACTCTGCTTTCGCAGAGCACCTACGTACCTCTGGCCATACCTCAGATTTCTCGACGGTTAAGTTATTATATGATTGTGACAAAGGCAAACTGTTAGATAGGCTGGAGTGCATGGAAATAAGAAATGCATTATGTAACAATTGTAACTTGGTCAATGGCATAACATTTATGCACACTTCCCCTCTCTTAGATCTGGCGTCTGGAGTGCCCCGCCTATTCCCCCTCCACGCTAATTAAGACTGATTTAGGTTATAGGTACTTGTTGGAGCCAGTCTGAAAATGGTGTTACACCGAAATAGCTGTCATTAAAAATGTATGTTGTGGAATTAAGTGCAATTTTGTTTTTTATATATAAAGCTGTTAATTTGTATAATATTTTTAATAATCAATAATTTGACTGAGGTGGGAGGGACAACTCGTTACATCCGCAATTAGAGAATCTAGAAAAATCTTGACTTGGTGGGACTCGAACCCACGATCTGTGTATTACCCAAGATCTATGTCAGCTTGAAGGCTGTACGCAATAATAATACAAGTACACTACAAGTCCACCCTATCCAGACTTGGCAAAATCCTCTGTAATTTATTATGCTCATCGACAAGATAAGTATTGCTAGACAGGTTAAGTTACGCATACTGTATATCTAACCGAACAGGTTATCAATTTTAATACTACAATGCAAACAAAATTGAAATTAAGTGTTGCCTTTTTGTAGCTCGCAAAATTAGAGCTTGCCTGAGTGGTATGCTGACCACTGCACCAAACCCGTGGCAGCTCACTGACCGGTTAGGTTAGATAGTAGTCAAGTTGTGCTAACCTGTCTTACCATACGAATCTTATTGAAGAGCATGATATAGATAGAGGATCGAGTCATGTCTGGACATAGCGGACTTGCAGTGTGGAGGTATCATGATGCCTGGTAAAGTATAGATTGTGGGTCGGAGCCCACCAACTTGTCTTGATTCTATAATTTCTGAAACTTGCAAGTATTCTGGCAGGTTTTATTTGGCAGTCTCTAACATGGACACGGCCATTGAAGTCATTGAACATAGCAGCAGCAGGATCCTTAGTTGACATTGCTGACTTTGACAAGTTGCTGCAAGTCAGAGATTCCATTGTTTTTACATAATGTATGCCGATGGATTCAATGGACATTTAATAATGTATTTATCGGAGTTGTCTTTACCTTTTCAGTTATGAAAAGTCGAGTATGGGCGCTGGCTGATTTGCTACGTAAGAAGCCTAGTGGGCGTCCGCTGACGATGACTTATGTACTACTACTACAACTACATTACTATGTATCACAATTTGTTTGGGACCATTGTCGTATGCCTGCTGTGGGTTAACCGGGTCTCATCTCTTACTGAATCTGTGCTGTTCACTCCTCTGCAAATATAAATCTCTTTTATTGTCTGTGTAGGTATTTCCAATCGTATGGGCTGGTTAGAATCCATGTTAAGCGGGTCATTAGCAAGCAGTCCACTGCAGCCACCAGTAGAATTATAAAGGAGAAATCCCAATCTCTGGTCCCTCAGTCCTAATCTCTACTAATCGTTCTTGGGCTGCCCCGTCTGTATCAGTTTAAGATGGCTGTGGCTTCAGTTTTGTATGGACGAGACACAAGGGTTCCCTTTATGTAAGTAAAGTTGAAATGGAGAAGTACGTTATGCACCCTAGCTAATGGCTAAAAAATTATTTTTCCGAATCGGCTCAAACGATTTCTTTTCAATTCCCATATTTTGTAGTCGTGATTAATGCAAACGGAACCCAATAGGTTGTTTGCCCCTTGATAGTGGGGCAAAAAATAAAAGACTCAATGTTCATGTAAAATGACTAAAAAATATTTTTTCTGTGGAACCTTTCTATCGATGCTTTCTAACTTCTGGTATGTTATAGGTGTTAAATAGAGTAAAAAAACCGAACGGGTTGCTTTCCCAAACAAAGATTTCGTTTTGTACAAGAAATTAATTTTTGAAGAAATTCTGGATAATTGATGCCCCAATACATTAATCATTAATACTGTGTTGTAATGTATTGGTCTGCCAGTTCTAGACTACGCAATCGCCCCATCGATCAACTCAGTGATTTGGGTAGGAAATGTCGAGGCAACCGAAGTTTAACCCTAAGGAAAATTATTTTACATGGAATTACTCATACTATCTATCTACTAATTATTGACAGAGTAAACTCGGAACAGTTCTTTACCATAGACTTTGTGAAAAAATAATTTCTGGAATATGTATACCATTACATTTTCTTCATGGTACGATTTTCTACAACCGTAATAAGTAAATTTTTAAAAACTTTCATAGTGAAATAAAAATGATAAGTTTCGGATTTAGAGTCGAACCCGGGGTGATATAATGTCCTGTTTAAAATATACTTGGTCATCTCTAGGCTAGGTTACTGATGCTTTTAATTAAATGCGGTTAGGGTGGTTCCCACCAAACTATCCCTCGAGTAAATGTGCCCGGAGATAGCTTGGGTACGGTAACAATGGCTCCAAGCTACCAAGGCACATTAACTCGAAGGAAAATTTTCTGGGCCTTGGCGGCGAACCGCCGTATGTTGTTACCAAGGAGACTTATTACTTTCTTTTTTTCTAAACATATACTTAAAATCTGCGTCTAATAGGCCTACATCGATGATGTTCAATTGGCGGCTATTTTTCTGACGAGATAAGTTGTTCCGCACTCGGGGATTATCCTGTAGACAAATTGATTTACTCAGAGGGATCGCAGCCACCCCAAGGGCCGTGCCCACCTCCCTCAGAAATGAATCGGTAAGAACGTCTGCATGGCACCGCTATGCGTTGAAACATGGTTGTGCCGTCGAGTATTCCTTACCGAGACATTTCTAAGGGTAGTTGTAGTCATGGAAACAAGGCATAGTTAATGATGACTTTTAGCTGGGCGGTCACAGTTGGCCTTGGGAAAAATAATGAAAAATGGCCCACAAGAAAAAACAATAAACGTTGTTTCCTTTTTCTATCGTACGATTTTTCTGTGGGTCCGTGCGACTTCGGCACGGTGCTTATCAGGCAAAGCAGCATTTTAAATTATAGGTTGTTTCACATTAAGATCCTGCCCGTTCTTTTTCTACCAGATGTTCTCCGAGTAAAAAAAATAATAAAAAAACCATAAGATGGAGTAGGTACCACTCTTCATTTTTATACTGAAATTAATTGAAGCATAATTACTAAAACAAAGATGGTATTATCTTTCGATTTTAATTGTAATTTCAGCCAAGGCTAGTTTTATCATACTCGGCGTTTTGGGTAGTTACTTGTCCTCTTTAGATTATGATCAATAAGGTGAATGAATGAGGTACCGACGCAAAACGCAAAGTTTGAAAGAAAACCAGAAAAAGTTGTACACTTTGTATCAGGGTTGGTACCGTATTAGTTTCTACACAAAAAATGGTTGATGGTTGAAATTTCCGGGCACAGTAATGTCCAACCATAGCTTACATCTGATAATAGAGAAGCATGATAAAACTGGACACCCACGATCTTTCTTTCTTAAAAAAAAGGTTAATCGCGTACAAACAATTGAATGAATATATCCGATTAACCTCTTCAATTGCCTCACTAAGTAACCTTATAGGTACTTGTGTCAAGTTACGACACGTCTCCGATCGCAAGGTGTGGAGGGACTCGCACCAGTACAAGCATGCTACCGCCTGGCCACCGACGTCTACCCTATGCCTTTCCGGACACGATGGCCCGGAAAGACATAGATCATTAAAAAAAAGGTTAATCGCATGCAAACAATTTAATGAATGTATCCGATTGACCTCTTCAGTCGCCTCTGTAGGTTAGTACCCGTATTGAGTTACGACACGTCTCCGATCGCATGGCGTGTAAAGACTCGCACAAGTACAAGCACGTTACCACCTGGCCATCGAAGTTGATTGCTTCGAGTCGGTTTTTCTTGATTCTCTATTTTCTGATATAAATGTGTCCTCTTCAAACGAAGTCAATTTAATGTTAAAGATTCAGTACGGTAAGTTTGTTTACGGACATACGCTGTTTTTTTTTTTGCTGCGCTAGTACTAGCGCTGAAAATGATAATTTCTGTTGATCAACCCAATTCTTGGGCTTTGTGACGTAGGTACTGCCGCACGACAAAACTAACTCAATGCGCCTGCTGTAAAATATGTTAACAAGGAATGGTCGTGTATTTTGGACAAAATTAATTAATTTCTCGGTCCACAGGCGCAATGGTATGAAAGTGGTCAGACGAAAAATTCTCTCCCTAAAACACTGTCTTTTTCCCGACTGACTTACTACTATTCTATTAAATCTATTTAATGCACTTCATCGGATTTGGTTTTTCTGAAGTGATAACGTTTCCGGTGAGAAATTGTGAAAGCTTGTATTTTTTATGAATTTGCAATCTGATCACATTGGTGTCTTGCGGCTGTTGAACGAGTTAGTAATTAATTTCGCGAAAAATACCAGGCTATCGCTTGTTCTGTCATTATTTTGAAATCTGCCACTTAACACGAGCAGCATATATATTTGCTATGCTAATAGTATTAGACAGTAGGTACATACGTCATTTTTCCGTTGCTCGTACTAATTTTTCAACTATCTAATTTAGTTATTCAAGTTAAATTTAAGCTCGAAACTTAAGCTTACTCATTCATATTAGTAAGTTAACCCAAATCAGGGATATGACAATTTTACCAAACGAAAAAAAATAAATGTACTTTATTCTAAGCAAAACTGGCATATTTAATATTATAAGGAGTGTCTGCTTGTACGTTGCACGTAGGGAATAAAACAATGTTTGAGCTTTGTAAAGAGCACTTGAAAAGCAGTGGCTGTGTAGAGGGTCATTCACGATCGATTTATTCTACCAATCCACTCCAGAAATGCATTTTGGTCCATTTGTCCACTATATACAGACATTTCTGTAATTTGGAATGGATTGAGCAAGGCAATCGTCCGTAAGTGTCTCTCTGCAGTGCGGTGGGTGCGAATGCTGTTGATTTGTTTGTATTATTTGCGCTGGCAGTGAGATTTTAAATCATCATGATATTTGAATTTGAGTACTTGGTGTTTTATTTTCTTAGCACTTGAAAATTGGATCCTATTGTAGCCATTCCAATCTCAATAGATAATTAGTTTTAAGGACATTGCCTAGTTCATTATAAACAAATTTTGTAAACAATAACTTAATTATTTTATAAAAGTTGACCCATGATGTAACAGGTTCAGGTCGGGTTTAACTTCATTTGCTTAGGATTGGTAAAACCGGGTCTGTGAGCCACTTGCTGTGCAAGTATGGGAAAATAATGAAGTTTTTTTTTATTACATACATAGCGTAGAGGAAAAGTAGGGTCAGCGGAATCTCCCTACACCTGATCGGCCAGAGCCGAAAGGGATTTTTTCCATTTATGAAAGTTCCACGATCCAAATTTAAATTTGGATTGTCCTGTTGGTTTCGTCGTCCCTGAGCTATGCAATACAAATAATAATAAAGCGTCGCCAGTGAAAACTTAAAGTATATATATATTTTTTTTTTAAATTAGCCTTGACTTTTGGTTATTAGTGTGAATGTACAGAACTGTCCTGCTACTGGAGATAAAGTTCAGGCTACCGGTTCGTGGAGCCTGCCTATTTTTTCAACAATACAACTAGCCTATAGGGATTGAATCAACGACAGACAGCAATCAAATGAATAAGGCAATTTATTCGAATTTTAATGCGTCATTTGTAATTAGCCTACTATACAATTTTGCATTCATGCCAATTCACAGAACAAAACTTCATACTGGACACTAAATAATAATAAAAATACATACCATGCTATACATACACTTCTCACTCGAATACAAATGTCATTGCAAATGGAATGCGAAGGGACACCACAAGCGGGAGCAACCAGAAAATTTAATGTTGGACCCTGGGGGTAGTTCCCACAATCGTTGGTAAAGCTAGTTACGGAAAGTGTTCTCTTGTTTATTTTTTCGCATAGGAATACAAGTTTACTGCGTTTATCTTTTATTTAAAACAAACTATATTCTGCGAGGAAAGTACCAGTAGCTATCAACTCGACCTATTTAATCATTTGTGTGTAGATTATGTAAATTAAAATATTATTTTAGGCGGGAAAGAATGCTATACCTTATCACCGAAGCCTACGGGGGCTATTCCACCGGTGATTTTATATATATATATTATATATATTTTATTTTGTGAATTTTGTCCTTGACGTTTGCTTTGTTTTAAGGAGACTATTATGTAGATACTTAACTTATCTATTATAAATTAAGTTATAATTTGGTAGAGACTTATTATAACTTAATTTATAATAGATAAGTTAAGTATCTTCATAATAGTCTCCTTAAGAAAAAAAAAAAAAAAAGAAAAAAAAACGTCACTGACAAAATTCACAAAATCAAATACCTATGAAGTAAAATCGCCGGTGGAATAGTCGCCTGAAGGCAACATTTTCAGTTGAGAATCTACATACAAATGATAGGCTAAGTCAAGTTAGCTATCGCCGTATCGTAAAAACGGATGAATCGGGACTGCGTTGTTAAATTTGAGGCCAAAATACAAATTTTGATGGAAGCGAAAGTTTATTCCTTTGCGATTCTGTAAATAAAGGAAATCTTGCTGTTCTCTTTCGACAAAAATAGCACATTGATATAACACTATCTGCCAAAGACGGCAACCTTATAACCGGTAACTTTATTTCGGATAAATACAATTATGTTGCTAGTACGTATAATTCAATTAATTAAAATGAGTAATTAGCTACGGTGTCAAAATAAAAAATATATTTATAAACAATTTTCCGCTAGGTGAATAGAGACAATGAAAATGCCGCAAATTTACAAGGCGGAAGATGAAAGCCTAAAAATGTAGAATTGTTAAGCAAAGCAACGCATGCAGTGAACAACGGGATGTTTTGAGAGATGAGAGAAAAAAAAAAATTGAGTAAGAAGAACGGCCGGGGAAAAACAGAGTGTCAAGAGACCTGAGGATCCCGTCGCAGAGGACAATGAAAAAGAAGTAGAAACAGGACAGGAAGACGTATTGACAAGTTCACGCGAAATTACCCTAATGGACTTAGTGCCGGCCAGCCAACATGATCTATACTTTATAATATAATTTACTGTATATTAAATAAATAATAATAATAAAATCGTCGTTTTTTAGATTAATTGCCAGTTAAGGAGGATAAGGAATTCAGAGAGAATCTGTAAGGTAAAGCGAGATAGACATAGATAGATACAAAATAGGCAACTCCATTCACCCGTTTTACGGTACTTTTATCGTAGTATCTAGTTTGTTATAATTGATAGAAACACTTCTCTTGGAAAAAAAAGTGATATGATGCGCCACTGTAATAAGCTAAGCTTGGAAATGACAACCAAATCACAGCAGCTAATGCTATAGGATACTATTGAATAGGTACGGCTGATTCCACCGACATTAGCTTCCTATTGTGAGATGGGGTGTAAAGTGCGACCACGAATTTACACAAATCAGTGTTCTTCGATGCCTCTAATGTATTTATATTCATGTATTGGAAAGTACGCAGTGTTTCATTCCTATAAATTTGAAATCAGAAATTAACTTCTAGCCAAGGTTGATTGTTACTTTTTTTTTAAATAAATTAATCGCAAATCAATTCAAGTATCTGAATAACCTCTTCAGTCGGCTGTGTTGAATTACAACAAGTTCTCCGGTCGTATGCTACGTAGAGCCTGGCACAAGTACGAATACTATTGACCTACTGTATAGGTTGTTTAAAATGGCAATGGGTTACATATGTAATCTATGGTGACCAAATCATATAGTTCGAAACAATTAAAAAAATAAGGAATGACTTCAAAACGGATAAAATAATTTAGCGTTGAGTAAGGCTGAAGCCATTTTAAGAGACAGATTTCAAAATAACTTTTTTGACAAAGAATGACGGTGTATTTTTGACTAAATTAATTTTTCGTTCAACAGCCGCCAACATATGAAAGTGGTCAGATGAAAAAAGTGAAAGTAATTTCGTAAAAAATTCAGTCATTTCTTGTTTACAAAATATGGGGAAATCTATGCCTTAACGCACCTTTCTTATTCCTTCAGGGAAAACGTTTGATATTGCGGGTATTATCCATGAATACAGTCATGCCTCAATGATTTCAACAAAAGAAATAGAACCGATAGAACTTGATCTGGCTCATAGCCTCTGACGCTAGAAAGATGTGTTATTATTTCATTCCAGAAATACACGTACTGGTGGAAAGAAATTACGCAAATATTCCTAAAGAGACAATCGGACCTCCATTTTTATTTTTATTATTAAGATTAAGCCAAATTTCACCAGAAATTTCAATCTTTTCGCCAGGTTTGGAATGCGTAAACAGTTGCAAGGGTAGCTCAACTAACTGTGTTAATAATGGCTGCCACACAATAAATATAAAAATTTAGAGGAACACTTTCTTCATGGGATTTGTTCTTACTTCTCTCGAGCATCTCCCGCGTTCTGCATTCGTGTGACACATGACATTTTGACGTTTCTATAGTCAATCTGCTGTGCCGTTACGACGTGACCATGTCGGACACTGCGTTGAACGTGTTGGGGCCCTTGAGGGAGTCGTTGATGTCGCGCCGGAAGGAGGACAAGTTCTGCGTAAACCGGTCCCGGTTTTTCACCAGAAGGTTCCGCTCGATACCGTCCATGAGGTTCTCAAACCACTGCATCATGGCACCCTGTTTCTCCACCGGCTGACTCCTAATGATCTGCTCCCGTAACTGATTGAAATACTGCAATTTAAATAAGTTATAATGAGAAACGCCCACTAACATACTAACTATGGCCATGTGATGAGAAACGAAAAATATATGTTATAATCTAAGGAAAAAAAAAGAACCGGTCCGAGTTTACTCGAACATGCTTTCCAATTTATCAAAATTAGTAGATAGAGAAAATGAGTGATTTCATGGTAAATAATTTTCCTATGGTTAAATTTCCGACATCTCAGGGGGGGGGGGGGGGGGTCGTCCACCTGACGTCACTGGAGGTGAGGTAAATTCTAGTTAGGTCAGACAAACACATTACCACACAGCAATACTGGCAGGGCACGCAATGCACTTGAGCGTGAATTTTCTATCATTTTTTCAAAAAAACATTTTTTTGCACAAAACCAAATACTTTTCTGGGAAAGCAACCTGTCCGGTTTCGTTACTCAATTTAACACCTAAAACATACCTGAAGTTAGAAATCATCGATAGAAAGGTTTCGCAGAAAAATTATTTTTTAGTCATTTTTCATTAAAATTTAGTTATTTTTATTTTTTTACCCCCAGAAGCAACCTATCAAGGGGCAAGCGACCCCCCGCATTTCGTTAACATTAATAACGACTACAATATATGTGAATTTAAAAGAAATCGTTGGAGCCGTGTTTGAGAAATAATTTTTTTAGACGTTTTTTTTGGAGATTTTTGAGAATAAACCCCCCCCCCCCCCCAAATTAAGTTAGCCCCAAATAAAAAAAATTGTTCCGAGGTATGATTTTTGTGAACCTATGAACAGACATTTCGTAAAAACCACTTTTTTGGGTTCCTGGGACCTCAAAACGTGTAAATCCGTTGAAATCTCGGAATCGAAAATTTCGACCGTCACAAAGCTTTCCTTATACTACGTATAAATTGGAAAGCAAAAACAGGACTGCGGGACCCTGAAATAGGTAAATTAATAATGATGGATGCAGACTGTGGTTGCGGTCTGCTGTCTGTCACCAATGCGTTTGGGCCACTCCAGGCTCAAACACGGTCATCTTATGGCAAACGACCCGCCACCTAGTTGCCATCACTGTGACGTCCCACTGACTAACTGACTAAGAGTTCTATATAGGAGAGATGTCAAAAATATTTTTGGTCATCAGTCTTGGCGAGTGGCTACAGAAATTAAAAAAATATCTATATATTTGCGAATGTCCCACTTCTCCAGTATAGAATTCTACCACTGACAGTGGCGCATGTCCTGCTGACAAGCCGCTCTACACTGGCCACAGAGCCCTTCTGTCGAGAACTTCAGTGCAGCTGCGTAGACTTCTAAGATTGTATCTCGGCGGCTTTGCAGCAGTCGAGCACGACCCATCGACCCGGATCCCGCAATGTGTACCTTAAGTCAACCACTCCTTTCAGAATACTCTGAGGAGAGTCTGACAAAAAAAAATCCCTTTCGGCTCTCGCCGATCAGGTGTAGGGAGACTCCGCAGACCCTGCTTTTTTTTCCTCTACGCTACCTACGCTATGTATGTAACAAAAAATACTGCAAAAACACACAAAACACTCTTGTTTTCCAAATTTCGAACCACAATGACGACTATGAGCTTTTACTTATGAACTTATTTTCACTTTGACTGGACGCCATCATGTTATCGTTTGATTTGCAGTAAAGTGTCACTGTCACCGGTTGATCAAGGCAAGGCTGCGTGTGAATGTGTGAGAAAATGTGTGTGTGAATGTACAGTAGATGGTAGCGAATGTGAATTAGTATGTCTGTTATCTTGAATGAAAGGTATGACTGATATTCTGTATGAATGTAGTTTATAAAAACATATTTCAATCAAACTATATCGTTGTTATGTACAGTTAGGTGTAAGAGAGGGCCATAGGCCCTAATCTCGCTGTATCTACATATTTTTTTTAAAATAAAGACTTTATTATTATTATTATTAAAGTATTGATTACAATTATCGTAGATAAAAATACGGGCTTTCAGTCAGATTTTATTTCATTCCTCTGCGACCTATAGTAATCGGCCGCCATCTTGTAACTAAATAGTGAATCTAGCTGGTTAACGAACTCTATCAAGATATTTGCATGACCAATTTATCAAAATCGGATAATATTTACGGAAGTTAGAGTGTTACCTAAAATCGATATACATACATACATATACTGTACAGGGTTTGTCAGGAAAGTAATGTCAGTGAATTTTTTTTACGGAGACTGTGGGCGCAAACGCGCGCTTTACTGGCTCAGATTTTGGTGGGGGGATCTGGCAACAAGTTCCAACAAGCGTCAGCTGGCTACCGATCGTTGTAGTAGTTACATCAGTTGTTCCACGTGAGTTGGTACAATAACCCGGTGCAAGAAAAAGAAAAGCGTTTGCTTGAGCAACGGATGGTGATCAAGTTTTGGGTAAAACTGGAGAACAGTGCTGCGGAAACCATTATAAAGTTGAAGAAGGCTTTCGGCGGCGATTGCCTTTCGGGTAGGCAAATTTGCCGGTGGCACAGAACGTCGGGAAGACACCAACGATGAGCCCCTCAACCTCCACTACCAGCGACAATGTGCAACATGTGCTTGACTTGTTGAACTTTGATCGACGTGTATGTGTCCGTTTGATTTCCGATAAATTAAACTTTACCAAAACCTTCAAAAGACAACAGTAGTGGAGGTAATCACAATAATATGTATAATAAAACTACAATAAATTCTGTCTGGTGAACGCTGGAAATATTTCGAGGGGGGGGGGGGGGGTCCAGACCCCCTGGACCCCTCTTCCCGCTACGACCATGAATAGTGTCTTGCATGTGATTTAGACCTACTGAGGATAAAACAATTAAAAACTCGCCACTTTACCTCATAGTGATGTGGAAATGAGTTTTTGCCCACAATGAATGTTGAAGGAGAAAAACGATTGAAGTTACAGAAAAAAGTTTCAGACCTAAATTATAGGAAATTGTCTCTAGTTTAATTTGCTAGGTATTTTTATCGTAGAATGAGTCTGAAAGGAGATATTGTCAAAAAATTGTTTTCAGGCGCCATTTTTTCAAGATGGCGGCGCGAGCGGCAAAGTTGAAATTCGTAAAGAGCACATCGAAATCTATAAAATCACCAATTTTCAAAACTCCCGGAAAACGTTCCAAGTAAAACTACCAAATGACTGGAGTAGGTCATGAAATGAAAAGTTGTGAAGAAATTTTCTGGAAGTCTAAAGCTGGCCATTCACGAGGGCTCCAAATGGACTGGCGCCAAGCCAAATGGCGCGTCCTGTTCCATTTGGCGTTAGTGCCATTTAGAGGGGTCTTCACGACTACGCTGAACCAATCGCTTCAAATCTTTCAAATTGTACAGTGTAAAAGTACCTCTTCCATATCGTCACATGGTACAATTTGAAAGATTTGGAGCGACTGGTTCAGCGTAGTCGTGAAGACCCCTCTAAATGGCGCTAACACCAAATGGAACATTTGGCTTGGCGCGAGCCCGTTGGGAGCCCTCGTGTATGGCCAGCTTAACATTGGTCGCCGTCTCAATAGGTAGATGAATCTCCCTAAAAGAGCGCGGAAGCCAGTGGCGGCGCTACGGGTGGGCCACGACCCCCGCGTCCACCAGCCTGATCCACATTAAAATAAAATGTATGTTACAGCAGCCCGATCATGGCGATTTGGGATTATTATAATAATTAATATAATACATTTTAAAAATATAATCCTACAATTACATTAAAAATTCAACAAAACCGAGTTTATGGACTAACCTCTTCATTAAGCAGTATTAGTCCTAAGAGCGGCCTCGACATAGACCACTGGTTCCGGCAGTCCTCAAACATGATAATGTTGAGCACGGTGCTGAGTATCTGCTGCAGGATCTCCGGGTGCAGCTCGAGTACCTGCAGGAACATATCCCCTGCCTGCATCATGGACGGCTTCTTGTTCTTGGCAATCAGCTGCTTGAACAGGTACGTAACGAAGTGGTCCAGCGTCGCACAGCACCCCGTGCACACCATCGTGTCTGCAACAACTCAATCCACTGTTATAACTCGCATTACAAACTTTCGTCTAACCTAGGACCAGGCATGGGTCGGGGTCTCGGTAAGTCACGGTGCATCCGTCTTATAAGAAAACATCAGTCTTAGGCGCAGACACAACGGAAATATCTAAAATCCGCACCAATTTTATCATTGGGTGCCAGCCTGTTCCATTAGAGGGAATATCAAAAAATTTCTAAAATTCAATAATTTTTTCGGGAGAAATAAATAATAACATTGCTTTCTGCTACGCATTCGAAGCTATAGAAGTGACAACTGCCCAATGACACGCTCGATTATTCAGGTGGCATTCACTAAAAGTGAACTAACAATTATAATTTCAATGATAAAACTAAGCGAAAAGCATCCAAAGGAACATGCAAATTATATACTGTCAACTCAAATCGTTCCTTTCAAAATCGAAATTTGAAAATGATTTATTTTTCTCAAGATGATGATTGTAAGGAAGATTAATTCAAGAGCCCATGCATCATCAAAAACTAATAAAACAAAACGCAATCTATATCGTACTTTACATAGCGGCATTCGTAGGAAACCAATACTACACCAAGGCATCCAAGAAAAAGGTGGGCGCATCATCTGCAAGTGGATCACCAAGTAGTGTCGCCTGAACCAGCTGAAACTGAAGCTGAAACAGCGGCCACTGACCGAGGAGAACCGAGAGAAGGGGGAAGTGTGGTGCGTGGAAGCGGCCATAAGTCCCACGGCTGATATAGCTAACTTAAGGGGGCGTATTATCTTGATTCTTGAATTTTATTTTTTAGTCAAGTTCCAATAAAGGTTGTAACAAATTTACTTAATTATAAATAGTTAACTGGTATGCGTAATATCACGAAGGAATTTTAATGTAAGGGATGTACCGAACAGTAATTTTTGTGGGGCGTGCCTCTGCCAGTTTGGAGGGGGTACATGTCAAAACGTTGCCATTCCTACCTAGAGCAGTCAGGATCTGGGACTAGGGCCCATTTTTCGAACTAGAGTCACAGACATATCTAGTAGTTACGCAGAACAAATAGGGCCCTAGATGGAGGGAAGGGGGGGGGGGGGCGTGCGCATTTACCCTGATGGAGGGAGTAACACTGAAAATATTGACGTTCCCACCTAGAGCTGGGACCAGGGACCAATCATCAGGAGCCACTGGCATTTGTATAGCAGTAAAGTAGCACAAATTAAGTGGGAAGGGAGGGCGTGCGCACTCTGCCTGGGGAGGGGGGTACCTGTGAAAAAGTTGATGTTCCCACCTAGAGCAGTCAGTCCCTCCGAGATCGAAGACAGGATGTACAGGAACACCTGCGGCTCCAACTTGGACAGGTACGACATGTGGTCCTGCGCCAGGCACTCTATTAGTACATAGTAAGTCTGTGATAGCTTCGGGTAATCCTAGAACAAAAATACCTGCATTACAATCACTCGGACGGTGGTGCTTGCCCTGCCCAAGTGCCCTTCTGCCGCAAGTCAACCCCTTTCTTCAGAATACCCTGGGCTTGACAACCTGAGCGCGGAAGCCTAGAACGGCGAAGCGCTTACTTATTAACTATAAATAAAATATTTAAAAAAAATACTCTTAAGAAGATATCAACCGTGGAAGATCAGCAGTGCAAAATCAGGCAATTTTTTAATTTTTATATCATATTTACGCACTATATAAAAGATTTAGTTTATTCAAGTTGAATGGGACTATTTCATACGGGGAAATAGTCCTCTACAATGTATATACACAAAATCTAAAAAAAAAAACACTTGTAAAGTAAATAGAACGGAAAACTGACGGGGGGGGGGGGGGGGGCAATATGCATGGGCAGCATATTCATAGATCAATTGATAATATTGATTAACTAAAATTATTAAAGACATAAACTATTTCAATCATTCATATTATTGACATTACCCCTTCCCTTATTGTATTTTGGGTGATAACACAAAAAAAAAACATCGTGGCACAACCCAATGCGAGTCCAGGCCTGAGGACTTCCTCTTGATCACTACGGTACTCAATTTGGGCTGTGTGGCCGTGTTTTTTAAGGCAAAGGGTTGGGTGGATCCAGGTCAGGACTCTAACCTCGACCTTCTGTCTCATAGTCGACTTCTCTACCTAATGCACTATTCCTTCCTTACCTATGCGGTTTGTTTTCAACTTACCAATAAATCAGACTGAGGTATTGAGAGTAGAAGTTTAACAAATATGTTGAGAGCATTGTCGAGCGCCTCGTCCCCGTATAACCTAAAGACGCCGAAGTTGACGTAGCTGCCGCACAGCGCCGCCTTCAGCATTGAGAAACATATGGAAATGCCCTTTAATTTATGAGGATACATTCTTTCCTTAGGTACGTTAACATTGTGGATATGATTACCTGAAACCACCCAAAACAGTTCCAAATTAACAAACACGAAAACATTTAGTAGACAAATAGTAAAGTTGAAGTTTAAAAAAAACGAGTGTCTAATATCTTAATAGGGACTTTTTACCATATATTTTTAGAGCCATCACGGCCACCCTTAGAAATATCACGGTAAGGCATGTTGTAATGCCGTGGAAAAGTCTAACCCGGTTTTTTTCCCCTTCATTTTCAACTATCATTGAATTCACTATTTTTCCTCTGTTCGGGACTTGAAGCTGCATGGTACTACTGCAGATATGTTACACATTACTTTCATATACGATTGAAAATGCCTCGGCCCTTCTGGGTTTCCGCAACTCCAGGCTCTGCTCAGAGTGATTTGTAGAGGGGGTTGCAAATAGTAGCAGTATATACTCACCGTAACTACAAAGTATTTTGCTAGCTTCACGAAATAATAGGATGCCATTGGGCGAAGAAACATCGAATTGTAACCGTTGCGATCTATTGTGAACTAGTTCTGCGAAAAGTTTAAGCACCGGCGTCGTCACCTGCTCAACAACCACAATCCAATCAAAACGTCGTCTGTTATGTTCCTATTCATAAAACTGCTCTATAAATTATTAATTATATACGAGTGCATCGAAGATACCTCCAGTTAACTTTTTATAGGATTATGGTTTATGGGTGCTTGATGGGGGTTTGATGCCACTTTCCACCGTTAAAGCCGAGTTATCTTCAATATTAGCAGGATCATTCATCCCCATATCGTAGCTATTCAATAACCGACCCTAACACTGCTGCCAGTGCCCATCAGAACCGAGTAAGTGTTCAAGTGAGCACCACAGATCATGGATCACATAGGAACTCTTCCAGTTCACTGAGCTCATCAAAAATACCTGGAGATTACTCAACTTGAGGGCTACCTGCCAGAACTAATAAGTATGAGTACCTGAGGATCATGATACCAAAGTTCTATAGCACGGAGGAGTATGGGCGTATAACTAGGGTAGATCCATTCGAAGAGCATCATATAGGAACTCTTGGAGTTAAAAGAGAATGCGAGGCCACGCAGGTCCCGCGCCAGCCCAATCAGAGCCTTCTTCGCCTCCTCGGCGGGGAACACTGACTCTGCTTGTGCTAACATTGTACCTAAAGACTCAAATGTACCTGAAATTAAACAAAAGAAGATTAATTAGTTAGTTCAGAGTCAACATTTCATAGGCTTAAAATTAAAGGAATAAGCTCAACAAACCATAACACAAAATCCATGTTTGCACAATGTATAACATATGAGGAAATTAGCCGCAGTCATATCTAGAGTGATATAAATCTGGTACCACCTGCCACGTCTTCATCGCCTTGAACGCTTCCAAACAACAACAAATCCCATTGTGACAGCAAGGCGAGCCGATTGGTCAAAAAAAGACGTGGCAAGTGACACCAGAAATTCAAAAAGATCCTTGGCGATGGAGATCGATGGATTATTGGCCTGTCAGGACCTGTAGAGTAGTGGTACAGACTCCGACTTTCACACTGGCTACATTTTCTAGCCATGCTTCGGAGGGCATGTAAAGCAGGTGGTGCCGGGCCATGCTAGATGAGTGTAAGAGAGGGCTTTATAGCCCTAACTCCGCTAGGTTGGCTTAGTAATAGAACAAATAGTCAATATTTATTTATTTATTGGCCATCATTAGCATTACATGCTACTATCAACAACAACAACAGAATGTCCCATCTCTCCTATTGTACATAGGTCTCAATCTGGTCGTGTCCGTAACGTATAAAAAGTTTGGATGTTATAGCTACTACACGACATGGTATGTTTCCACTACATTTGGAAAGTTGATCCCATATTTAGCTTACCAAACGTTTACGGCCATTTAACATTACATATATATAAATAAACTATGAATGGGACTTACTAGTGAGTGGTAACATAAAATTAAGGAATCTTTCTTCGTCCTCTCCGAGTTCTACATAGAGAAGTCTACCCAGACAAGTGTAGAACATGGACCGACACCTCATCTCAGTCACAGCTACATTGTTACCCAGAAATGGAAAGTGTTCACTCTGAAACCAAACCAAACATATTCAAATTAAGAAATAAAATAAAATCAATGGCAGTTCATGGGGACGCTTAAATAGAACTCTATAGTAAGTTTTCGCGAATTTCATAATTTCACAACTAACCCCATACTGTGAAGCCATCGGCATAGCTTGTGGAAACACAGTGTTCCTTTAGTGAAACTGGTTAGAATAAGACAAAGGCTACCAAACCAAACCAATTCAGGCCTATGAAAAAAAACCCATACTGGGGGTTACTACAAAACATGTTTTGTCTGCCCCCATCTTCTATTATATGCTTAATTCTCAGTTGTTATTAATGGTGTGAACGTAAGATCATCATGTTCGAGGCAAGTATTGGACAGTGAAGAAAAGATATTCTCACTATAAATTGCTTCCGTTGCGCGTTTCTCCTTAGTCAGCAAACCACTGTCACCGGTTGTTCAAGGCAAAGCTGCATGTGAATGTGTGAGAAAATGTGTGTGTGAACGTAGATGGTAGCGAATGTGAATTAGTGTGACTGTTATCTTGAATGGAAGGTATGCCTGATATTCGGTATGAATGTAGTTCACAAAATTATATTTTCCAATTAAACTATCGTTGACATACTCGTACGTACAGTTAGGTGTAAGAAAGGACCATAGGCCCTAATCTCGCTGTATCTATATTTTTTTTTCAATGAAGATTTTATTATTATTATTACATAGGGGCTGTCTCTGACGTGGACATCTTACATCCATCTCTACTCCTTACGAATGATAACTACAATCAAACAGACTTATTACATGCTGTACTTACAGTATGGTTATTGAGCATGAACTGCACTTCTTCTAATTTGACCAGTTTTTTGACACAGCTAAACCCCACTGACAGGTCGTTCAACAGTTGCAACGTTTTACTAATTATCATCTCACTCAGTCCCCAGTACTTTAAATTTGTTATACTGAAGAGAAAAAACAACATTCAGTCAGACAATAATTTTTATTTATTTGTTATTTACGATTCGTCCGACGTGTCCCTCTGATAATGCTCAACAGCCAACAGAAATTAGTGTGTATGTGATTGGCATTCAGTCTCTTAAGATTATTGACTTGTTGCCACTTATAAGTCAGAGGCGGGGAGAGCACACAGAGTTCCCCCCACCCTTGGTAAAGTGTAGGTAAGCGGAAGCCAACGACGTGGCCGTGCATTGGAATGGGATAAAGACTTAACAAACGGTGGGCCACCATCGTTTTCTGTGGGACCCAAGAGTAAGCAAACCCATGGCAATATCGTATGCTTTCATGTAACAATAATTAGAACTACAGGGTACCTATTTAATTAGAGAAAGGAAGGCATGGAAAAATGAACGGATACAGAAAAGACGGAGACTCACGTTTAAATCCAGTTTCCGTCCGTTTTTCTCTGGGAGGGGAAATAGAGGGAACTCGAAAGGAAAAAGACAAAAAAGGACATGCAGAAACCACCAAATTGAGAGCTATCTCAGTAGAGTGGGACTGGAAATGATGGAAGTGCTGAATGCTCAGAAGTGGAAGGACAGGAAGTATATTGCAGCATTATATGGTATATAATACTGACATTAAACTATGTAAAAACTTATGTACAAGATCCTGCTATAAATCAATCATTGCCACTCTTAACCATCACAAAAACAAGATTAATTATTATGACGTAACTAGTATTACTTACATTTTCCTAATGAAAACACTCAATACCATCGATTCATCACTCAATCCTAACACGTCTGACAGCCTTCGATAAACTTTGGAATTTTTAAGGACCTGAAACACAAAACTCACCATTGATACGCTGACATACCAATAACACCCATGGATAGAAATTTGATTGTTGTCCAGCAAACAGCTATTGTACTTTTCAACCAATCAAAATATTTACTGAGTACAAAATACAAAATTCTAAGCAAATTCTTTGCAGCATTATATCCCCCTTCTCTAATTATGTTCCCATAAACTAATCAATCGAGAAATACACATCCGTTATTACAATCAGGGGTTGAGGTACTCACATTACATTCTCAAGAGTAAATGCTGAGGTCATGGGGCCATTCCAAATTCTGTCAGATTTCATTTTTTTTTTATTAACTTACTACGAATGTTATAAAAAAGTAAGAAGCTTGAACACCACTGAGGGGTTTGGTGTCAAACCGGCCGAAAGTGCCAATTTAAATACAGTAGGTTAAAAACAGCCCTTGACATCAGGTTAGACTTAAGTAATGATCGTAGTGATATTTGGTTGGACTAGTCTAACTCCCACACTTTGGTAGGGAGCTGCATTACTAACGGTAAGCTTTCACGCCCAACAGCCAAAGCTCACTCTGAACTAACCACGCATACAACAACCCAGCAAGTAAAAGAGAATATTTCACCTGATCACCAACATAGATTTTGCGGAACTGCTCGAAGAAGCTGAGCATGGCAAGCTCGAGGAAGTCGCAGCCGTCGCGCGACAGACGCGAGTCCGTGAGCGTCATGAGCTGGAGCACGCGACACACCAGCTCCCCGTCCATCGCGTCGTGCTCGTCGTTGCTGTTGAACGACACGCGCCCGCCGATCGCGGCCCCGATTATGTACACCAGCCACGTTAGTCTCCCTGCAACAGGCAACGTACCGACGTTAGGGGCCGACCGGACGGGGGATGCTAAGGAGCATATTGGATGAGAAACAGAAGTAGACATATCAATGTCCAAACAAGTTCACTACCACTGACCTGTCTGTACGTGTAGCTCTACAGAGCGTGACTGTGACACGGCCAACGCTGCCTGGTATGCCTGCGCGGACTGGTCAAACAGTTGCACCAACAGCGCGACCGTCTTCTGGTACTCGCAACGTCCAATCACAGAGATCTGCTCGAGCTGCTGCTGCACCATACCCAGGTCGTCCAGAGGGTCTTCACCTCCTTCCCTGCAACCCATCCACAGTATGACTCGGGGCACCGCAATAGTCCAGTTGGTGGAGAACTGGACTAAGAAACCCAAGGTCACGGTTCGACACTCGAAAGGAAAGGACCTTGGTTCACCCACACCCAAAGGATACGTTACCTTCACCGGTAGAGAAAAACGCAGCTGCCGGTTAGGTTAGGTGGAATCCGCCACGATGCCCCGGTAAGGCGTAGATCGTGGGTTCGTGTCCCACCGGATTCAGTTTTTTCTTGTTACCCTGTTTCGGTTAATGTCAGTATACTAGTACAGCTCATACACCTCTTTGTTCGGGCTTCTCACTGGCCATTATCACGCACTAGCCAGTATATTCTTCAAGTACTGTTCCAACAGCTATCCTAATACAAGAATATTCGTACATTCCTGTGTCATTATTATTTGTATATTAATAATATTATTATATTATAAGTCCTAACTTGTTACCACTACACACCTATTAGGATATACATGTGGTTCGGTTTCATGGGCCTATAAACAAAAAACTCACCTGACAACAACTGCAACAGACTCGAGCCTTGACGTAATGTAAGCGTTGGTGACCTCGGGTGTATAAACCTCCAACAGATGAGGCTCTGTGGCTTTTACATAAGGAACTGACGCAACCATCCGCTGCCACAGACTTAACAAATAGTGAACACTGTTCGGTGCGAACTGCCACATCTGTAAATCATCAAACGGATATCCGTAATTCCGTATATTGCAACGAGTACACAGCCATTGGTTACGGTTTCTCACTGCAATGTGTTAATTTGGATATGCTTATATTCCAACACATGAATTTGAATCGTTGGAAAAATAAGACACCAACAAATTCACTGAATAACATAAAAACTTTTACATTTTCTATTCTATTTCTATTTTCATTTCTAAGATGAAATTGAACATAAGTACAAGCCTACTTGATAAGATGGCGTAAAATTAAGCATTTTTTTTTTTTTTCAAACCTGAAGAAGTGCATATGGTACCAACAAGTCAATGAATGTGGCCTCTTCAGTGACTCGTTCCCGTACTTGGATAAGTCAAGCTAACGCTTGTTGCAATGACAATGGTAAGCATGTCTGAGTATGCACATTGTAGTCGGTGTGGGTTGACATCGAGAAGAGTTTGCCAACGCCATTCGGAAACAGTACCAATAATGTTCGAAAACCGATGGGGTCGTTTGCAGGGTAAGGTTTAATGGGTGCAACAAGTAGGTCAAGGTCATAAAAAAAGAAAAACTTAAAACCTCATCAGTCGACTCTAGGTAATAAACGTGTTGACTTACGACAGATCTCCGATCGCATTAAGTTTTTCGTCAGCAACATTTAAGTCAGAATCTTATCCTGGTAATGGTACCAATTTTACTTAGCGTCCAGAACAGTAATAAATCCAAGAGAATATTATTTAATTTTAGTTTTGTTTTATTGTATGCTTATTTATATTGCGTTTAAAGCTATAATAATGCAGTCTCACAGCATATACATACATATGCACAAACCATCAGATAGCGTTCAATGGATGTGATTTTAAGGGCAATGGACAACAACAAAAATAAAAATTTCGCTTACCTGTAGACTTTGAATTGTAAATTTAGCCACGAGTGCGATGAACTCGGGGTAGCTCGACACCATAACCAATTCACCCAGCTGATAGTTTGACTTGAGTCTGGCAAGCAGTCGGCAAAACTCATGGTAGTTGCTAGCCTCACTCAAACCCTGCGGGTTCTGTAAAATGTTCTTGACACCGCCCACGAGTTGCGTCAAGAACTTGGCCCGCTCCGGGTTACTGAACAAAGAGCGGCGCACCGACGCGATTTGCACCAGGCAAGACAGAGCTAACGGTGAAAGCGAAGCGGGCAACGTGTGGTACAGATCAAAAAAAAGTTTCAGCGTTGAAAAGTCCAAAAAAGCGGGCCGCCAACTCGTCGGAATTTGAACTGTGCACAAATCATCCGAACTTTCATCTGTAGATGTCCCAATAAAGTCAAACGTAAGGCAGTTGTGCGCTAGCCGGAGTAACTGAGTCAGCAGCCCGTGTTGTGCCTCATCGTTAAAGTTTAAATTTTTATAATTTTCACGAGCGGTCGTCAGCAACGTGCACGCCAACTGGAAAATCTCGAAGAGTTGAATGTCGCGAAAGGAGGAGGCGATTTTGCGATGCTTGGTGAGCGATCTGTTGGCATCTGCCTCGGAGATCTGGTTGATTTCGCAGGTGGTTTGGGAGAGGAGTTGCACGCCAACCATGCAATGCTCGACCGAACCCTGCAGAAATTTACGCATGTCCTGGATCACATTCCGGAACACGTGCTCACCTTCCTTCTCACAGTCGAACCAACCGAGCTTGGTTATTCGCGCGAATAGGGTCACCAGCGCCTGTATCACAAAGTTTGGCAACTTTGGTCTCGTCGCTAGATAGTTGAGCACGTATATGCCTGAAAAAGGACACAACATGTAGATACATTACATTTTCGTGGATGTATGCCTAAATGTAATATGGCTCATTGAACCGTGCCCTGCCAACGACTTCATCGAGATGTTCATACAAAGTCCATTAATAATAATAGTAATGCAAACCCTCAACATGAACAACCAGTACAATCCGGGCTGATGAGCCGTGGTCAATATGAAAGTGAACTTCCAAACCTTTCGTCAACATTTGCGGTCGACAACTTCAGTGGCGCTGCGTAGACTTCTTAGGTTGTACCTCGGTGGCTCCGTAGCGCCACTGAAGATGTCAACCACATGTGTTAACGAAACGTTTGAGAGTTCACTTTCATTTGTTTCAATTTGGTTTTTCCTATAACTCGTTGGTTTCAATTGAGAGGCTACCCGGTTCTGTTCAACACCCCCGAGTGTGTTCTTGGGATATTACAGCAAGCAACGGTTAGGAAACGAACCTTTCTTACCTTTGGGACCCGCGTCAGTCAAGAGACAAATACAAACGTAATTACGAAGGTCATTCATAGACCAATGGAATCAGATTAAAGAACTTGAGCACTCAAAAATGGACATCAGACAGCCCTAACCTGTCCGCATGCACAACGTTCTGGCGGGAAAGGATGGTGTGTTTTGAACAGGCGTTCTCCGATAGCGCCACAGTAAAAAAAAACAGCAAGCTTCCAGGCATAGTGCGGTTCGCGATGCTTGCCGGCTTCGACTTCGATGGCCAGGTGGTAACGTGCTTGCACTTGTCCGAGTCTTTACACACCATGCGATCGGAGGCGTGTCGTAACCTACAGAGGCGACTGAAGAGGTCAATCGGATACATTCATTAAATTGTTTGTATGCGATTAACCTTGAAAAAAAAAAATAATAATAATAAAAAAAAATTAAATGGACCTATGTGAACTAATAGTGCTGTAATAATAAACTAAATAGCTGATGTCAATACGCTGCTAAAAGGGTCTAATGTGACGTACAATGTCAGCTAGTTAATTATAAATAAATTATAAATAATCATTAAACGTATAATATTGTCTTTACACACTTACGTATATCAATGCGCTGCTGCAGACTGAGATTATGCGAATTTTTTGAGACCAAACGAGTCAACGTCGTGGCAGCAAGAAGTTGGGCATAACTGGAGTCCCCCCTCTCCAACAGCAACTGGCATTTAGACAAAGTGTCGGGCGCATTCTGAAACCCGACGAGCGCTTTCTCTGCCTCGGCGCGGTTGGAGGGGTCCTGGGACTCGTAGAGCTGTTTGCAGAGCAGCTCCAACTGCCTCACCTCCTGTGTATTCAATAATTTAAATAAAGAAACCGGCGAAACAGCACAGATAACAATGGAACTAAGATCAAAACGTAGAATTAAATGTACTATGTTGAGCGTGATGAAGCAGTAGAATCCGGGATGATAGGCCGTGGTAGCTCTGAAAGCAGATTCGACTGCTTCATCACGCATCTCTGGCCGTGAAAGCCTTTGTAATTACACTATGTTGAGCATTTGTCAAAAAAAAAAAAAAAAAAAAACATTAACTCTAATGTCAACGTTATGCTTCCTAATGGGGACCGCGTTCATGATGTAACGTTTGATCTGTAAGTTAGCGTGTGTCGTGGATTGACCGGATAATTATAAATACTCACATTATTGATTATTTACTTTCGCCACTATTTCTTAACGTAGCCATCTTTCTACTCTTGCACTGCCTTTCTGTAGGTCTCTTCTGCTGTGTACACAGGCAGTGACATAGAATGCCTTTGATACTAGGATTGGTCTTATTGAATTATATACAGTATATAACAGCGTGGGGATCATTAGGCTTGATTTACAGAAAAACTTAACATAATCTTATCCGTAACCATAAAATGTAACACTACATTCAGCTTAGGAAGCATTTACAAGGCATGTGACCGCGGCCCTAGACCGTACCATAACAGACAAAAAGTTTCCAAGTTTTGACTTTCTTAGTAGACAAGATATATGCGAGCCTACTTTTTGTGTCTTAGACTCGGGCACTCTTTTGTTTATATCGTAATTAAACACATGAGCTAAGACAAGAAGGACAAACAACTTAACAAATGCGATCCTGCAAGAATCGAGGAATGGGGTGGTACCTATTTCATGCATCGAATTATTAATTTAAAGTTTAATAACATAACTTAATCCCAACCTAGCTAAAAATAATTCTTTAAAAATTTAATAAAATAAGTATTTATGACTTGAATAGTAAATTAGGCAACAATAAAATAAGGTACTCTGAAGGTGGAATGGTCGCTCGACAATTTTTTTTCTTTCTGGATTACCGGTTCATTCCGTTCTTTATACGATGCATTGTTAAATTTGGCTCGTAAATGATTGCAAATTTTATTCCTGTATAGACTTATTAATGGCATAATACATTCCTTTAAAATATAAATAGGGCTAAAAAATTCAGGTACGCGTATTTAAAAAAAACCTTTACACTTAATTGTTAAGTATTAATCAAAAATATTAATATATTCAATTGGAGAGCTAATTATCCAGCTAATTTCATTTCAAAAAAATTAATATGAACACTCTTTAAAGTTATAGTTTGCAAATAAAAATTATTCGGCGTTATAAAAACATAAAGCCACAACATTTTATGAAGCGTCTTTGCGAAAGCGATCCGGCGAAAAAGCTAGGTAAACAGGCCCTAGGCATATCTAATTTAGTCCTGTATATTGGATTTTATTGCTTTACAATAAGGCCACAAATTATGGTCGCGTTTAAAGCCAAAATACACTATAGTTTCTGATAAATAACATCATAAATTAATTTTGTTGAATATACATCCTCACCTGCTCTTCCGCCATTTTCACATTAATTTTCAGAGACGGTGCTGCGCTCTACAAACAACATATGGTGGCCTGGTCCAATCAGAAGCAGGAAAAGTTTTGGCGCCAATACTTTTTCTTTTGTATGCCATTTTTGGTATTTTGTATAATCAAAATTCTTGGTATTGTTTTCCCACATATACGTTAGTATAACTACTATCCGACAATTTTCGATTTATGTGGATTTACACGTTTTGAGGACCCAGGAATCGAAAAAAGGGTTTTACAAAATGTCTGTCTGTCTGTAGGTCAATTTATGGGCTAACGGTGGATTTAAATTAAATTTAAATTTACTGTGGTGTCTGTGGTTTTCTAGAACCACGTATTCCGGAAAACCATTAGTTGGAGTGGTATGGTCGTAAACAATAAATAAAGATGGATGAACGATTTACCGAATTATTAATTTATTACTATATTATTTAATCCTGTACAATAATTAATGGATATAACAGAATAATATAATGGGTAAACTACAGAACAGTGGCGCAGTCGGTAATTAGCCTACTATATTTACTATTTTGCGATTGTTTTTGCTTATTGCTTACTTACTAGTGCACGTGGTACTTTTACTTTGCCACAATGACAGATCTAAAAGACGTTTTGCAAGCCAATTTGAATATGCAGAAGACGATGTCGGATATTTTGAAGGCTTTAACTAGACCCCAAGGGCAAGGTTCACCTGCTCAACCTGCTACAGGTGGGGGAAAGAGTTTTCCAAAACTTGATAAATTTATTGCAAGTGACGACATTGCGTTACACATTGAAAAATGTAGTGCAGCTTTTAAACTTTACAGCATTACTGATGATAGCACGATGCTGCAATTGTTTATGCATAGTTTGCCTACTGATTTATATGGACTTACTAAGGATTTGCTACATCCGAAAACGCTTGCAAACTCACAGTATGATGATGTGACTAAACTTTTGCAAGGTCATTTGCGACCAACACCTTTAGTCATACCTTCTCGGCATACACTATATAAACGCCGACAGCAAGAGGGAGAATCATTGGCAGCTTATTCGGCATCTTTACGCCACTTAGCTGTTCCTTGCAAGTATGCTTCCAGCGTGTTATCAGAGGTCCTCAGGGATGTTTTTGTGGCAGGTTTACGAGATCGTCACATTTTAGATCGCGTTCTTGAGGAAGATAACGCTGATTTCGATAAGATTTATGCTCTGGCGGTGTCTCTTGAATCTGCGTCGTCAGGGACACGGGAATTGCTAGTGCAACCTTCTAGTTCCGTTAATAAAATAAAAAACAAGTCTTTTCAGAAGAATAAAGTTACTCAGGGCAAGAAGGAATCTACTTCAAAGCAGTCTACCTCTACTACGAAGGGGAAACAGATTGTGTGCTACAGGTGCGGTATGGTTGACTCGCACAAGGCTCCTGATTGCAAGAAAAAGAACTTAAAATGTACAAATTGCGGACGCGGCTCTCATGTGGCAGCCGTCTGCCTTTCAAAGAAAACGGTTCACGCGGTGGAAGATTCATTACCCATTTATACATTGTATTCCGTGACATCCGTGAGTAATGACTTTTATAAACCTTACATGGTTCCACTGCAAGTAGGGAATAAAACAGTATCGTTAGAATTGGATACTGGAAGTGCTCATACTATTTTAAATGAACATTTATACAAAGACTTACAGTTGAATGCTCCGTTGCAACCTACAAAGACTCAGTTCCGGGGTTATGGTGGTACGATAATCACACCTAAAGGAGTTGTTACAGTGCCTGTGACTTATAAAGCCTCGACGGCTAACTTGCGACTTTTTGTAGTGCCAGGTAACCTGCCTCCACTCATGGGACGTGAGTGGTGTCAAAGTCTGCAAATTTCACCTGTTTTTCATGCAACCGCTACAATTACGCCGTCTGCCGAAGCGAAGCTACAGAAATTGTTAGCGGAGAACAAGGAAATTTTTAGCAGTGGCACAGGTATCGCAAAGAATTTTTGTGCTGAATTACAGTTAAAAACTGGCGCTAGTCCTAAGTACTTAAAGGCGCGACCAGTACCATTTGCTTTGAAGCCAAAAATTTCGGCCGAGATTGACCGTTTAGTTGCAGAAGGTATTTTACGCCCTGTCGAAAGGTCGGACTTTGCGACTCCAGTGGTTCCTGTACTTAAGGGAGACGGGTCCATACGTCTTTGTGCTGACTACAGCGTTACATGCAATCAGCTCATTGAGGTTCCTCAACATCCAATGCCAGATATTGAAGATTTGATGTCTACTTTGGGGCATGGTAAATATTTTGCCAAACTGGACTGTCGTACTGCTTACTTGTCGCTACCTGTTACACCAGACACCGGTAAGATTCTAACCTTAAATACACACAAGGGACTTTATCAACCGACACGTCTGATGTTTGGGGTCAATGCGGCGCCAGCCATTTGGCAACGTTATATTGAAGGTGTTCTACGAGACATCGAAGGAATTTACGTATTTTATGACGATATGTTGGTTCAAGGAGATACAGCTGAACAGCTACTTAGTCGCCTTGCATTAGTGTTTTCTAGATTGAAAGAAAATGGACAGCGACTAAATTACAGTAAATGTGAATTCCTGAAATCTTCCGTCCAATACCTGGGTTACAAAATGTCAAAGGACGGCCTGCATAAGACTGATGAAAAAATACAGGCTATACTTAATGCTCCAAAACCTCAAAATGCCAAAGAGGTAAAATCATTCATGGGAATGGTAACTTTTTATGCACGTTTTATACCAAATTTAGCTACGATAGCCAAGCCTTTATACGAGTTAACAAAGCACGATACAAAATTCACATGGACTAAACAGTGCGACCAAAGCTTGAAAGCTTTACAAAAGGAGATAGTTTCAGAGAAGGTTCTTGTGCACTACAGGCCGGACCTTCCAGTAATTTTGTCTGTGGATGCTAGCCCGGTCGGAATTGGGGCGGTGATCGCTCATCGTTTCAGTGATGGCTCAGAGAGGCCTATAGCGTTTGCTTCTCGCATACTTTCACCCAGCGAACGCAACTACGCCCAACTCTGTAAGGAAGCACTGGCGATTAAATGGGGCGTTTCCAAGTTTTACCGTTACCTGTTGGGACGTCGATTCTGTCTAGTTTCAGATCACAAGCCTTTGTGTCATATTTTTGGGCCTAAGGCGAAGTTACCAGTTATTACTGCTACACGACTTCTACACTACGCGCTGTACTTGCAACAATTTCAGTTCGACGTGAAATACAGAAAGAGTGATGATAACGGCAATGCAGATATGCTTTCACGCCTACCTGTTACATCGGAGACCTTGTTTGACCTGGATGATGTTGAAGAATTCCAAACCCATCATTTACAGGTTGTGCCAATCAAGCCTGTGGATCTGGCGAAGGCCACCAGAGAAGATCCAGACTTGATGCCTATTCTTGAAAAACTACGTGCTGGTGAGTCATTTCACGATGGCAAATATTCATTGCATGCAGGATGCATATTGCTAGGCATTCGTGCGGTTATACCAGCAAAATTACAACGCACAATACTCCATGAACTGCATTTGGGTCATATGGGAGTAGTTAAAATGAAAGCGTTAGCACGTTCATACGTGTATTGGAAAAATATTGACCAAGACATAGAGAATTTGTGTCGCAATTGTGTCAACTGCGCTGAATACAAAACGCAGCAAAAAACCCCCAAGGTGCACTACTGGGAGTACCCCGCAAAACCGTGGGAGAGAATACATATAGATTTTGCTTCGTATGCAGGCAAAATTTTTTTAATAGTGGTTGATTCTTATTCTAAATGGCCTGAGATTTTTCCGATGTCTTCAATGACAGCTAATACTACTACTACTGTTTTAAGAACATTGTTTGCTCGATATGGTCACCCGATTTGCTTAGTTTCGGACAATCAGTCGACGTTTGTGGGAACGGAGTTCCAAGCATTTTTACGTAAACTTGGTATTCGGCATCTTACGTCGCCCCCACACTATCCAGCAAGCAATGGACAGGCTGAACGTTATGTTGGAAGTATGAAACAAGCTTTACGCTGTCTCCAGAATCAGAACAATTTATACGACAACTTACAAGAATTTTTATTTGCATATCGCAGAGCTCCTCACGTGCTTACAGGGCACAGTCCTGCAAGTTTATTTTTGGGGCGAGAGATATCGTCACCTCTTACTATCTTACGCCCGAATATTGGTCGGGCCATCTCAGAGCAGAGAGACACCCTTTTCCAAGATCCTGTTTTCCAGCCTGGAGAAAAAGTGGCGGTACGTAACTACACTACGCCGTTACGGCGTTGGGTCTTTGGGACCATCATCAGCAAGGATGGGGCATTACAATACACGGTGCAGGTGGGAAACGAGCTGTGGCGTCGACACGGAGGTCAAATACGTCCGGTGGGACAGGACATCCCTCTCCGTGAAGAAAGAGCATACAAGCAGCCTATCGCGAATCCTGGTCCTACTCCAATTCAAGCACCGCCCACTCCTCAGCGAGATTCAAGTATTATGGATACTACTTCGGGCGAGCAGCTGACTACAGTAATTCAAGCACCGCTCACTCCTCAGAGAGATTCCATTATTATAAGCTCTACTTCTGGCGAGCAGCAGAGTACATCTAGGCAATCGCTCACTCCAAGGCGAACTTCGATGGCTAATATGCAGATGGAGGCACCTTCGCCTGCTGCAGAAACAGTGGCGGCTCGTCGTCCTGTCAGAAATCGCCGAGCTCCACAGCGCTTGAATATATGAAAGTGCGCGTTACGAGTGCATGGCCTGTCGAGTGCAGTGATTTTTTTTTTCTTCTCTTATGGTATGTTGCTAGTGTACTGTGGCACCCGCAGAGCTCCCCTGTCCTTTGTCTATTACTATGCCTAGGAGGTTTGCAATTATTTTTTTTTTCTACAAGGGGGAGGACTGTGGTGTCTGTGGTTTTCTAGAACCACGTATTCCGGAAAACCATTAGTTGGAGTGGTATGGTCGTAAACAATAAATAAAGATGGATGAACGATTTACCGAATTATTAATTTATTACTATATTATTTAATCCTGTACAATAATTAATGGATATAACAGAATAATATAATGGGTAAACTACAGAACATTTACGTAGGTTCATAATAATCGTACTTAGGAACAATTCTTTTTATTTTGGGGGTTTTTACCCTACAAAAAAAATCTCGAAAAGGGTCCAACGATTTCATTTTAATTCAAAAATATTGAAGTCGTTATTAATGCTAACAAAATCCAATAGGCCGCTTGCCGCATGATTGCTAAGTTCTGGGGACGCAAAAATAAAAATGGCTCAATTTTAATGAAACTTGACGAGAAAATAATTTTTCTGTGGAACCTTTCTTTGTTTTAGGTGTGAAAATAATGTTTTTGAGAAATTATGGATAATATTCATGATCCAACACATAGCCTACTGTGGGTACATTGCTGTATTACATTCTCGACTGTGCAATACATCAATAATTCAGTGCTTTCGGATAGGGAAACGCGAGGCGACTAAAATATAACCGTAGGACAATAATTATTTACGATGGAAGTATTGCAGTACGGTACCTATCCTAATTGTTAAACAGGATTGCATGTACGGGTTCACTCGTTACACTCGTACCGGTTCTTTCACCCAAAACGTCAATGACGATGGCAGTAAAACATTCAGGTGGGCAGCTTTCTCTCTTGTGCTCGAAGTAATCACAATGAAATGCAGGCATCCATAAAGGAAAATGAAACTGTGATGATTGACAAAAAGCTAGTGCTGGACTATCCAATAATATAGTCTACGAAGTAATATGAACCTACAGCCTAAATTGAACAGATCTAAGTTACTAGGGTGAGTTTGTTTTACCTAGGCCTACATAATAATTGAATAGGTTTATATAATATTATATAAATATTATCTACGGCGATACTTCTCTCTCACCCAGGATCAGCAGGATTATGTGCATAAGATATTGTCGTTGCTAAACATGAGACACCATACTCTCTTTTACACGCGTTGCAGCCTATTTCTTCGAGATGCTCTTAGATTTAGGAGCCTAGTCTTCAACAACGAGCCTGAGGCTAGTTTATATCGTATGAAGTTTGGTACTGAAGGAGGGCAATGCAACGCAAATCTCGCTCTTTGAGCCTTCTTTAGAGGCTTAAAAAAGGTAAAAATGCCGTATGATGTAACCCTTTACCAACTTGGATAGACAAAATGTTCACAACTTACATACGGTAGTAAATTAAATAAAAATTAAACGGACTGATTGTTGCTTGATCCAGGGGCTGTGGCGTAGCCAAGGGGGGAGGGACATTGCGGGACTCAAACCCACGATCACCCGTTTCCGGGTAGTGGCAACACGATTCCCCAGTTTGGATATGGTTTTTTCTTGATTCTCCATTTTCGAATATAATGTCCTGAGCAGGTTGCCTAATCCTTGAGAGTCTCCTCAGTGACTTCGTGCAAGTGATACATTACACCACCGAAGCAGCTGTCATATACTTTTGTTTTGCTGGAATTTGTGCAGTCATTTTGTAATTTTGTTCTTAATTGTAAGGGGGTTGCCTCTTTAACCTTAATCAGTTAATAGTTAAAAAGGGTTAATGTAGCCTACTTTGTCTTTGCAGCGTCTCTCGCACATATTTACAACCTTATTCTTCGCTTTTCCTAATCCTATATTAAGTCATTTCAGTTTTTAACTTAAGGCAGCGGTTTTCAAAGGGAAGGGGGCGATGGAGGCGCAGAAGCTTGGTTAAAACATAAATTGTGTGTTTAAAACGAATACAGAAAATCCTCTTCTTAGCCTTCAAAATTACAAGTAGCCTATATAATTTTGAAGTAGTTCAAGAATTAATAATTGATTGACTAGTTGTTAAGCGGTGTACAGTCATTAGAATAATATACCCGTGGGCCGACTCGTTCCCAGTACAATGCAGGGAATGAAGCGCGCAGTGGCTATAGTGCCCAGCCTGCCTAATTTAGAAAGATAGAAAATTGTCTTTTTTTTCCATATAGTCGAATTTTGGGTCTCTTGAATCCGGGAAGGCTGACGAAAATAAAGTTATTTCATAAACCTCACTTTAATTATGTAGTATTGACATTACACGGTTAAGGTATCTTTATTAACAACCGCAACGATAATCGACAAGTATTTGCTTGCTTAAACATATTGCACCCACATTACCTACCGTAGGTACCATAAAAAAACAGTAAATTAGTGTTTAGGACTATATAAATCAAAGTTTCATCTCCCTTGTCACATTTGCATAGATTCTCTTCTAGTTGAGCAAGTTTCAAATCGTTGATGGGGTGTAAAATGTTAGTATTCACTAACCTCTGTAGCTGGCAGTTCAATTGCGCTCAGGGTAGGTATTTTAATAAGTTTCCTAGACAAAATTAATTTTTTAACGCCTATTTGGGTTTTACTAATTTTAGTTATAATAAAACACTAGTTTACTGTTTACTCATTAAAATTAAATGCCACGAAGTCACTAGTAACTTAATGCAGAGAACAATTCATAAAGAAATACAAGCTTTCATAGTGAATTTGAATTTTTGCACCTGAATTATTATTGCTCTAGAAAATCACGATGAAGTGAATTAAACAAAATTTTATAGAATATTCGAAATTCAAGCGGGTAAATAGTCTGCCTTTTCGGAAAGCTTAATATTTTTTACGAATTTTTCATAAGCCCATTTTCTGCACACTTTCAGTTGTGATTTAATAAATTAATTTAGTAAAAAATCCTCAAGCATACGTTGCTTACAAAGTATTAGGAAATCTCTGCCTTAATTTTATCAATCAAGTAGGTACCAGCGTAGATTTAAGTCTTATTGTTTTGAACTGAAGTGACGCAATTCGTCTTTAATGCATTCAACTCTATCGGAAATATTGCTCTATTTTTATTCTTTTTGTGATCGAATCAAAACAAATATTGGCGCCGCATTAAACGTGTGCGCCTAGCTTAGCGTTGCGACTGTTCATATAAAAATCCCTTAAAGGCATATTAATACATAGCTTAATGATGAATTTTAGCTTTAGGCGAAACATAAGTTGAATATGTACAGCTATGAATCACAGTCTACAATATAGCCTACATACATTTAAAAATTTTAATCTAAGCAACACAATTATCTTTCATTTCCGTTTCAATTTGAAAAAGCATAATTTACTTAATTTATAACTTTAACACTTAGCTGGCAGTCAAATGTATTCGTTTTACGTAAGCAATACAATTTCCCAAATTTTACATTTACAGTAAGGTTAACTCCAATACTGACCATTATGAAGAGGCTACTAATCACTGTACATAAAATATTCAAGTACGTATTTTAATAGCTTTTCAGCTAGTTGATAGAATAACTTAAATATATTTTCAGTTGGTTTTGTTTAATTAAAATCATATACGTTTTGTAGACTGTTATACGGACAATTTACAATGTTGCTATCTACAGTGTATTCCAAGTCAGAGATTGTTTTAATATCTAATTTTGTAAAATCTGCTTTCCATTGACATTTTAACAGGCGTTAGCATGACTTAGCCAAGTATGGGAACGAGACCGACCTGCTGCAAGTTTCAATGGTTTGCATTAAAAAATATATTAGTGAGGAACACAAGGTTACGTTTGACCGGTAGGGTAGCTGGTTAAATAAATAATTTGATAAAAAAAACACTGATTTTAAAACCCAAAAACCAACCAACGGTAACTCTATCCTAGTTGAGTGAAAACCATAAACACGCATGCTAACAATTTAACTTAGCAAGATTTCTGCGTTTATTATAAAACTTCACATCAAAATGCCGCAGCAATGCGGAACTGGTCAACCAGGACAGTTTCATACCGTAATTAATAATACATACCAATATTTATATGGCAGGTATTAAAGTATAGAAAATGCAAAATGGGCAGGTCACACTAAAAATGTACATGAAGAGCTGCTATGGAAATTGAAAATGTAAATTGCCGTCACAGCATTGCTAATATCTACATAGAAAGTAGTAACCTTACATTAAACATATACTACAATTCAAGATCTTAGCAAGTCACAAACTGAAGAGTGTAGTTCCAACGAAGTTTTACGGTGGCACCCACCGCCTTCCTATAAACTTTCATTCGGTAAATGTGACAGCTTGGTCCTATCAACAGTAAATACGATTTTACCGTCTCGAAAATGTTTGCCATTTGCCATTTACCGAAGGAAAGGTTTTGGGAAGTTGGGAGGTAGTCCCCCTTTGGGTAGAGATTTCCCAATATTTAGTACACGAAGCAGGTTGAGTATTTTTTTGTTAATTTAATAATTTCCTCGTTTCACATGAAATGGTGTTATAAAAATCACGCACCACTTAACTAATTTTAATATTAATTAAGATAGTCGTAAATCAGAAGCGTAGTCTCTTTTCTTTTCTTTTCTTCAGACCATTTTCATATCACCAGAGGGAGAAACTGATTTTGTCCAACATGGCCGCAATTTATAAACTCCCAGATGTCAAACATCTCATTTTTTGCATTCCCGTTTTAGCCTTTAATAAATTACCAGATTACATAAAAAATTACTATAAACAATTTTTCTCTGGGCTCGTTACTGTTTGGACGGATTCCAGGTCATTTTTTTTTTTTTTCATTCCTTATTGTAAAATTCAATGTTACTGTATTTTTACTGCAATCTATTTTAATTTAGGGAAACTCACAATCAGCAAATCTCTTCTTATTTTCTTTTATTTTTTCAGGAGCCTGCGGTCTAACGGGTCCAAATTTAAAATTGCATATTTAATAATAATAAATGAAATATAAAATACTAATTGTACTATGTTTTCTTCACCAAATACGTTAGATTTGATTTTATATCTTTGCGCCCGTGGAACGAGGAATTAATTAATTTCCTCAGCAGCCTGATCGAGGCGATTATAATTCCGATATTTATTTAATCCCGTGGTAGTAAAAATGTAAACAAGATAATTTTGTTATGGATAGTGCTATTCAAAATTTGTTTGTTTACAGTTATTATCCTAGGGTATTTATTTAACCCCGGTATTATAATCGCCTCGATCAGGCTGCAGAACCTCAGGGGAATCCCTTAACAAAATATTTGGAAATCTCAGCCTTGACGAAACTTTACCAAGCTAACCAAAAACTATAGGTAAATGGAACACAACACAGTTCTTTGCGATTCAAATTTGTTTTAGTACTGTATTCTATTGGAAATAATGCTCTTAATAGCAAAACTTAAAGGAAATAAATATTCGAAAAATATGTCCCTAAAAATTTTATCCAGCTATTACCTACACCATTTGTCTATAATCACCAGTACATTTACTAATATTTTCATTTAAACAAATTATTTTTGGAGAAGAATAATTTTCAGAAACTGATAGAAATGCTTGTACAATCAAAATAACTACGTATTGCATAGTAACATTTCAATAACGTTCTTTTAAAAAAAATGTCAAGGCATACATTTCCAAATATTTTTTAAAGAAAGGATGCCCAGGTATTTTTGACGTAATTTATGAATTCCTTGGTCCACAGCTACAATCCTACAAAGTTATGAAAACAGTCTAATGTAATATTCGTAAAAATACAAGTTTTTAAAAAAAAAGCCAATTATTCACTCAACTGATTAACAATTCTATAAAATCGGTTTAATGCACTTTTTCTTGCATTCTCAAGAGTAATTATGTTTCAAGTGCGAAAATGCAAAATTCTACAAAAGCTTGTTTTTTTCATGTGAATTTTCCATAGGACAATTTTTTATCTTTGCGGCTGTGGAATGAGGAATTATTTGGTTTAACCAAAAATACCCTTTCCTTTGTTTACAAAATATATGGAACTCTCTGCCTCTCGTTTCTCCTTCCAGGAACTTTACTGTAGACGTATAGGAAACCAAAGTGAGATTTCATAAATACACATATTATTGCAGTTTTAATGTCTGAACGATTATTTACAAAGGAATCGGCCGGATTTATCTTAAATATTAGTAAATATAATTAGATATGGGTCAATAAACACTTTGGAACTATTGAGGACAATATATGGAGTTAACGTCATCAATGCAATCAATGTTGTCAGCGTGTGGGTGGTCTGGACGGCTCACATGCTAAGAGATCCATTAGTTACTCCTCTACCAGCTCTCGTCCAAAGATCGTCACTCGAGCAGGGCAGCTGCAACATTCACAATTAATTAGCATTAATCAGGGCAGGCCCAGAGACAACTAACTCCATCGATTTCTATTATGTTGGATTCATCACCGTCCCTGAGTAGTTATAAAAACTATAACAAAATATAATAAATCACCGAAAATTAGAGGATTTAGGAAAACTGGACAAGTACAGTGTCTGCCAAATCCTCTACTTATATCCTCTTTGACAAGATTAGTATTGCTAGACAGGTCAGAACAGCTACATAACTATCTAACCGAACAGGTCTTTATTGCATAAAGCTTTGCCTTTATTCAATATAATGCAGTGTTATGTGGTATATAACACTGACATTGAACTAATTTAAGATGAGAATAAGATAAATAATTTAGAAACATCACCCCTAACCATAAGCTAAGAATGGCGGATAGATGGCAAACGCAGGTGCCATTAGTCAAATGGAAAAGTGACCGGGATATAGGGTTGCAAGCATAAAAAACAATCAACAATTTTATAGCTTGAGGTTTGCCGCGCGGCAAAGACAAAATATAAACTTGTTGTGTGTTTATATATACCTGTAAGTCACTGTTTTTCTGAAGAGTCAGTTAGAAATTCTTGTAAAATTCTTTATATATGGGTATTCTTACTCCGCCATAGTGGTGGGAAATGGACCAGCGCTGTAAGGCCAAGGCTCGAACAAAAATATTACCAATTTGTTTATTAACATTGCATTTTATATATAACACATTTATTTATATACTAACTATATAACTATATATACTATATATATATATATACTATATATACTATATATATATATATACTATATATACTAACTATATAATAACACATTTTATTTAGCACTACATAGTAGGTATTAATTACGTTTCATGTTGTGGAATGGGTTTTTTGTATTTCTATATCCGTAGGAATGCGAAACAACTTATTTCACGAGAAAAATGATTTTAACAGATTTTAACCCACTGCTTTCATCACAAAAATGGGTTAATTGTAAGAGTTCTCTATTTCTTAACAAAAAAAACACTATAAAAACGGTTAAATTTATTTTCCTGAAAGCGGCTGTAACGATTTTTTAAAAGCCACATTTATATTGTACTAATGTTAAGACAACCCACTAGGTCGCATGCTCCTTGATAGTATTGGGCTATCCATTCTAGAGTCTGCAATTGTCTTATCGATCAATCCAGTCGAAATTGAACACTAGCACAGTTAATTACCATTCGACAAATTATTATCTAGGTACAATATAAATAGATAAATAGGAAGGCATGTACGGGTTCACTTGTACCGGTTCTTTTGTGTTGGTACCCTACAACATGGGAACTGCCATTTCCCCCTAACTTTCACCACTACCGGCAATGCTTAGCTTATGGTTTGGCGCCATCAACTCTATTTAATTACCGCTGTATTGAACAAACAATATCCAATGGTATATTATTCACACAATCATTCCCTCTCATAGGCGCCCATTCCACATACGTACATCGTCAATGAAAATTATGAAATTGAAGGACATTTCAATTTTACTCTATGCCATTGTTAAAATTGATCAATTATCAATTGATCATAGAGTAAAATATTAGAATATTAGAAGTTCTTTGGTAAAATCACAAACTAAAATTAAAAAATGGCGTCATGAGATATGACAAGTACAACTATTTTAATTGATTTTAAAAAGAACGCATTTCTGTATAAAAATTATAATAAGGATTAAATAATAAGGCGACGAAGAAAACAAATGCAAACAAATTTCAAAAATTTGGCGCATACGCTTCAATTGAAAATTGTCAATTTTTGAAAAAACATATGGAATGGCCCCCATCAATGAGAAATAGAAATGTCCTTCAATTTCATAATTTTCATTGACGTTGTACGTATGTGGAATACCCGCCATAGATTTAGCCAGCAAGTTAGGAATAGGTAACCAGTCCCCCCTCCCTCCCAATACCGGCTTCTACCAAGGCTTCTCTTCCTAGCCACAATTGCATCTTCTTTTAGGGTTGAGCAAGTCTCAAATCATGGATAAGGTGCGTAACTGTGCTAGTAGGTTTCCTCTGTAGATGGCAGTTCATGCCAAAAGCGCGCAGTGACATAACTATATAAATAAAGTTGGAACTTACGTGAGGGCGAGCGATTGAGGAGTCGCGGGGCGGCTCCCACAGGCGGCTGGCTCATTTCGTTGGGAACAAAATTAAGGAAATCCCAGATGAGGATCGTGTCATCGTGAGAGCTAGAAACTATTTGGAACTCGTCGAACTGCAGTCTGAATACGCGGCCCGTGTGCTCCTGAAAACAACAGCAACGGCTCAAAGTAGGCTATACTACGAATTCGGTAAGAGCGAATTCAAAAATTGTGGGCAAGCGGTGTCAGCGCCGGCGAAATACCATATATCACAATGTAGAATAGCATGGCATATATGGTATTTATGATACACAATTCATTGAAATTGTGCGCGGTAAACCGGGCAAAATGATTACACCGGTTAGAGGACGATTCATGTTTTCCAAACTACTGCCTGGCACCCCAGGCCCCCCACTACAGCGTGCTAAGCCATCAGCAGCAGAGGAATGCTGCTGCCGCTGCTGTTCCATCAAGTGTTTTGGGCCATGTTGGAGAACCCAAAGGAAATTGGACCAGATTGTTTCTTAAATTAACGTAAATAAACAATGGGTCATTTAAATGAAGACAGATGCAAAATACGATTTTGGAGGGAAAGAGAGCTGGAGCTGATTAAAGATAATGTTTGATACTTACGACTAGAGTTCTGATACAGAGAGCGCTAGCGGCCGTCCGGGGATCTAGGGCGGCGACCAGGTCCCAGACCTTGATTTTGCCGTCGTACGCGCCAGAGACAATGCGCTTTGAGTCGAACCTAATGCACCGCACGAGCTCTTCGTGGCCCTCGAGCACGCGTAGGCATGTGCCGATCTCTATGTCCCACAGTCTGCAACAGACGTAGGCAGTAGTAAAAGAGCAACATTTCAGATAATCCAGCCCAAGTCGACATTTTAAACATGTAAGGCCAATACAGACTGACATGACTGTGAAATGTAAAGTCCTCGATGTTAACCTACATCTGCTACAAGCGATAATGGACTAGCTGAGACAAGCTGAGCATTGACACATATTAACAGGTGTATGTTTGACTTGACCAAGATCGGGAATGAGTCTAGACGACGACTAACCTGATGGTGTTGTCGGAGCTGCCACTGACGACGAGGCGGTCGCGGTACTGCAGACAGGCGATGCCGCGCTTGTGCCCATTGAGAGTGCGCACAAACTCGCACGACGACGTGTTCCAGACCTTGATGGTGCGGTCGCCGGACGCGGACACGATGTACTTCTCGTCAAAGTCGACCACGTTGACGGCAGCCCGGTGCCCGACGAGCACCGTCCGCAGAGAGATCTCCGTCTGCGACGTCATGTCCCATACTGCGATGGAACGGTCCTGCAATGCAAATTTAAACACTTGGGTTTACATTTAATTCACCCGCCGAATAAAAAAAATCAAATTACGGAAATTCTTTTTGCTCACGATGGCAACCCATACCTACTACAAGTGACAATGGGCAAGCTGAGACATGCTTAATACTGACAAAACGTAAGAGGGGTGGGCGTGACTTAACCAAGGTTGAGCCAATAATATCCAATGAATATGTTACCTTAGAGCAGGTAACCATCATGCCGTTATTGAAGCGTAGATGCAGAACAGCCTCGCAGTGATGTATGAGCGTGTTGACCATTTCCCCCGTGACCACGTCCCAGACTCGGACGGTGGAGTCGCTGCTGCCACTGATGATCACCTTGTCGTCGTACTGGAGACAGAGGACGGACCCCGTGTGCCCAGTTAACACCTGCAACATGACAATAGCACATAAAGATGCAGTGGTCCCAGACGGCGACGATGATAAAGAATTATTAATTATTAAAACAGTGCTTTTCACTTTCATAGTCAGATTATCCTTCGCGACTGATCCTGCAGGTGCTGCGGGCGAGAAGGCTAGACGGCTGGACAACCTACCATTGGTGGAGAGGATAGCAAGACGGAGACCGCAACGGTTCGACCAAACTAAACTGGAATCCCAGGAATGCGCCGCTTGGCTGGTTAAAGTCTGCCGCGGCACCAAAAAGGGAGGGGGCCTCCTGCGGCATGTTTATGTTTATAATTCGCCCACATGGAAAATAAAGACAATTTTTCTTTCTTTCTATGTTCATTCAGAACACAAGGGCAAAATACCGACTACTGACCTGTATGCACTGTAATGTGTTCCTATCCCAAATTTTAATTGTGTTATCCCTAAGTCCGGAGACGATTTTGAGATCGTCATACTGTAAGCAGTAGACTCCTTTCGAGTTTTCTGACCGGCAGTTTATTCGCTGAAGCACGTGTCGCCCCATTCTCCAATTCTGTTCTATACTCTGCAACATACAATTAACAGTTAGAACTGTGAATACGGGAGCTTGTAAAAGTTGTTACTGCTTTGTTTTTGGGATCAAGCGCCATCATGTGGAACTGAATGAAGGCCACAATCTATTGCTGTTTTGACGCCAAACTAAATTAATAGTTTTTTTAAATGTTTGAGGAGCAATTGCGCTTCGTCTGGCACAACTATCTTTGATCAAGGTTGTACTATAGCAATTAAAATTATTTACTAATTTAATAAGCAATTACTATAAAATTGTATTCAAATTTTATGAGACTATTTCAGGCATCATATTATAGGGTATCAGGCATGAAAGCCTTCTAAACACCATTGTTGAAGGCTCAGTCGAGGGCACAAATCACAGAGGCAGGCCGAGAAAGGAGCACATGGAGGACGTAATGGCGGACATGGAGTGCGGGACCTACTGGGAAATGAAAAGGATCGCGGAAGACAGGGAGGAGTGGAGAAGAAGAGTCAAGTTGCTGCAAACCAATCGATAGATTGTAACCCCAGAAGAAGATTATAGGGTATTTTTAATTGTTTGCGTTATAGTTTGTTCATGAACTTTACCGGGGGAAATTTAGAATATTTTTGTCATTATCATTATTAAGGAGGTTACGTCAGCACATACCTCTTTATTATTATTATTATGATTTTTATTTATATAATACCGTATTATGGGTTAATTGTAATTGTTAAAAAGGCCCAAAATTTGCCCATATGGAAAATAAAGACAATTTTCTTTCTTTCATTATTCCTTCAATTTTTAAATAGATACACAAGTTTAGTTCAGGGTTATAGTGACCGATAAGTGTTATAGGGATTCAGGCAGGTTCGACAATTTGTAGGGAACTTTGTTGGGGAATGAGGTGAACATACGGTGAACTGTATGGAATACTTTATCGGTCGCAGTAAAGAATCCGCTCTCAGTAAATTTAATAAAAAATAAAAGTTTAATAAAAACATCCGATTTAGGGGTGTCAATTTTCTACGTTCCATATCTTCTATAGCCCTAGTAAAATTAAGAGACCCCTATAAAAGTAGTTGTAGCCTGGTTGACGTTGATCGTTGATGGTTGATCGTAGCCTAAAAGTCTGAACAAAACATACAATAGGAAACGACATAAATTCATTGAGACTCACCTCTATGTCTTGCATTATTTTAGGAAAGAGTGTCCTATAGAATGAATGGTTAGGATGTGTTTCGCCAGGACGAGCTTTAAATAAATTTTGAATCCTGAAACAAATTTGTTGCATTAGCCACAAAGCCGTAAAAACACTGAACATTTTCCAATAGAAATGGAAGTGTTCCAGTTTATTGGCCTAAGCGATTCTACATAGAAATAGAGTAAACTTCCGAATGTACACTAATGTCCTAAGGTCTATTTATCAACAACTAAAACAGACACATATTTTCGCATAGACTGAAAATTTACTGTTCGCCCAGAAAAGTTTGCAAATGCACAATAGACATTCCCGTAATACCTTCCCAACTCCCGCCTCCCTATGCAAATTTCCTATGCTGCATTTTCAAATCAGATAGAACAACTTTGCATGTGTTTGTATGCATATAACAAATTTTGAATAGCACTTTCCATTACAAAATTATCTTGTTTACGTTTTTAATACCAAGGGATTAAATAAACACCGGTATTATAATCGCCTCGATCAGGCTGCTGTTGCACTTTCTACGAATTTACTGCTTCAATGTCAAAAGATCCGGTCCGAGTTTACTCGAACATGCTTTCCAATTTATCAAAATTAGTAAATAGAGAAAATGAGTAATTTCATGGTAAATAATTTTCCTATGGTTAAATTTAAATTTCCGATATCTCGGGATCTCGGGGGGGGGGGGGGGGGGGTAAGTCCGTTGAAATCTCGGAACCGAAAATTTCGACTGTCACAAAGCTTTCCTTATACTACGTATAAATTGGAAAGCAATAAAAATAAAATTTTTCTGAATGTTAGTTACTTGTCTTCAACTACTGTAGCATCGTTAGTGGAACGGTTTTAGGGTCACCATCTAACAAAATCAAATCAATATTTATTGTTATAAATATTATTAGTGCGTTTCTTGAATTTGAGAAATTAATAAAATTGTCTTTTTACTATATTGTATTATAAAATGGATCAACTTGAAAGTAAACAATTAACTTCGACGTTAAGAGCGTTCAGACCACAGAAAAGAGTGGAAAATCTTCCCAAAGGAAGCAGGCCTAGTAAGAGGAAGATGGAAGGCCAAAACAGCGAATCTGATGCAACATTTCCGCATAAACCGTTTGGTAAGGCAAGCAAATTCACTAGCAGGCCCGAATGATGATCTTAAACCTTTAAGCACTATTTAAGGAAGAGGAGTGAAGTTGAAAGTTACATCAGTGATTTATTGTCAGATATGCTTCAATTCTGATACAACAAAGTCAAGGAGTCCGTCGAGGTATAAAATCAACAAAAGTATAAAGGAAAAAAGACGTCAAGAATACTACGCGATCTCGACGAATGTGATGAAAGTATGATAAGGAGCCACATAATTATGTATATTTATCCTAGGATGATTGCTGACTGTTAAGCTTGAACACATCTGCGACAAGAAATATTACAGCTTGATGTTCATTACGAAATGACCAAGGAGAGCCTCCGCGTATTTATCACTAGACGTCTTCACTTCAGGTAAATTAACAATTTGTACTCTGTAGTTACCATATATGAAAAGTAGTTCCGAGAGAAATGAATTTCAATTTGCTAGTATTAGTATTTTGATCTGATAATAAAAATAAATCAATGTAATTAATTAGTACTCGCATCAGAACTCATTGTGGAAAGGTTTTTCTTTGTAAAGGTTTACGTAATAAAATAAAAAACACAACCAGTTACGGCTCACGCCATCGTCAAGTTACTAAGGAGACTATTATGTATTCACGCGTCAGAAGTGCAGCAGAAACAAAGCAGTCACAATTTCAATGCTGTGCAGATTTATGATGTTTGACAAAATACAACGTCTTCGTCGAGTCGCCACGCACGCTTTCTTGGCGTAATAGGTATTTACAAGGAATCCGGAACGACACGTCTGAAGGAAAGCGCATTGTATACCTTGAAGAGACCCTTATTGGTGTGATACACAGAAACTCTTTTCTGTGGCCTGAACGCTCTTAAGTTAACTTTCTACTTTCAAGTTGATCCATTTTATAACACAGTATGGTAAGAAGAAAATTTTTATACATTTCTCAAATTCAAGAAACGCACTAATAATATTTATAACAATAAATATTGCTTTGATTTTGTTCTATGATGATCCTAAAACCGTTCCACTAACGTTGCTACAGTAGTTGAAGACAATTAACTAACATTCAGAAAATTTTAATTTTAATTTTGACATTGGAGTCGTGAATTCGTAGAAAGTACAACAGATCGACAATTTTAGCTAAATAAATAAGCAATGTCCACTTGTGACCTTAATGCATTAAATTTGGAATGGAATCCCCATAAGTTTTGTGCATACAAACACATGCAAAGTTGTTCTATCTGATTTAAAAATGCAGCATAGGAAATTTGCATAGGGAGGCGGGACTTGGGAAGGCATACCTTGGCGTCCACTTCGACAGTGATATGAAATGGAGCAGCCACTTAAAATCGATAAACGGAAAATGTCGAAATTTTTTAAGACAACTTTTTTACCTCCGCACGGTCTGCCCTCAAAAAATTTTAATCCAACTATACCACTCACTTTGTGAATCTCGGTTAGCGTATGGTATCCAAGTGTGGGGTGGGACCTTTTTTACAAATTTAAATTCACTTGTAGTTACCCAAAAATACCTTATTAGAACAATAGTCAAAAAACCTAGAACTTGGCCATCATTCCCTCTCTTTGCGTCTCTCGGTTTATTCCCGCTGCGGCACTTGTTCTTATACAAGACATTGCGAATTTTTTACTCTATCAGTGGGGACATGGTACAGAGACCCAGACCAGCAAATACTAGAAGAATTGAGCACCTTGTAGTACCAAGGGCATACATAGCAAATTTTACCAAATCCTACCAATATATAGCACCAAAATTATTTAACTTACTTAATATTTGTCCTGGGTCGCTGTCAATAAATAAAATTTTCCAAATTCGTCCGGGAATGGCTGATGAGACGGGAAGAGGTGGAATCTTTATTTGAAATAGTGGACTAGACTGTTATGTGTTTACGAGAGATCTGTTATTAATATGTAAGTGTAGTTTAATAAGTTAAATTAAGTGTAATTGATTTTTTTCTTTTTCTTTAGTTTTAGAGTAGGGTAAATTGTTATAGGTCTCCATGTGGGGCTTTACAATTATTGTATTTAAATTGTTCTACATTTAATACATTCATTACGGGAATGTCTATTGTGCATTTGCAAACTTTTCTGGGCGAACAGTACTATATATATGTATGTATGTATGCATATATATTTTCGAACTTACCGAAAACCCGCCATATTATAAATGACGTGTACAATTTATTCAAAATGGTCGCCTTAGCCCAGCTACAGGCGATGAAACATGAAAAATATGAGATCTGGTTTAGGTTATAAAATCATTGACTGGCGGCCATTGCATTTTGGCCAAAATTCAAAATCTCCATAAGGTATACATGATGAAGTTGGCCAAAATGGCATGGCGGCGATGTTCTCATTAGAAATGAAAATCCGCCTATGCTTAGCATACTACATTAAAACAAAGTTTCCTATCCAGTTTATATATAGATCAATGCCCAGCTACCACCCATCCTTTCTTCGGCGGAAGGCGACCATTTTCATTAAATTATCCACTCGTGAGGTCATTTATAATATGGCGCTTCTCTTTCGCAGGTTCAAAAATCAGTATTTTCTAATGTTTTAAAACACTGAGTGTGACTTGCGCCTTTGTTGGTGAAGCTACGGAAGCCGGAAGGCGTACTTCGAAGGATACGACCGTGCTCTCGAATAGGAAAAAACATGGCGGCTTTACCTAGGGTTGGCCCTCTACCCAATACCTTATATGCTTACCATCCCCGTCTCTCAGCTAATCCCCTCCAGAGGGGATCTGTGCGGACTTTCCTTTCTATCAGCTTCTTCCAGAGCATCCCCTCGGAGATGACCCGGAACCATTCTTTGCAAACTCTGCCGGCCGAATACAAGCTTTCTGCATCCAAATATGAAAGAATATTTTCTGCTACGTGGTCCAATCCTTTTTCTGAAATTTTTTAACAACATTTAGACCATAGATTGACTATTACTAAAATAACGAACAAACTCAAGGAGCGTATTTATTGAATGGCAGTATTAGCCCTGAGTGTAGTTTCACTGTAAGTATCTAACCAACTACCGGAAGATGTGATTATCAGAATCACTAAGACAAGCGAGATTCTTTTGACCGTTTGCCCATTAATTTGGAAAGACCTAAGTTCGAATACCACTCTCATTCATTTGTCAAGCCTCTTCCTTCAAACCTCTCCATGCAGTCTTATTGTTGAATCTTATGCAATATACTGAGTTGCGGCGATAGGTAAATGAAGTGAATTTGGAGAGGATTTAGAAGCCAGTGAATTATTTTAGAAAACTACATCATGCATTAAATTTAAACCAATCAAAATTCAGAGATGCATTACAGTAGGCTTTCCTTTCCCATTAAGGTATGCTATACATAGAAGAAATCCAGGTTACTGAATCTTCACAAGCCAAGCATAGTGAACCAAATGACTTCAGCATTGATTCATAGACAATTGAGACAATATTAGAAACAAGTTTGGTTCTCATGCAAAATTTCAAGCAAAAATGTACCTTTATTTTAGCAAAACCCCTTTTCATTGAATGGACGTGGGACTGATGGAACCTTCTAGAATTGACAATGCCTTTTTATTGCCTTGTTTGTAGTCTGCGACTTATTTGTAAATGTACAATATTTTGGGGCCATTTAATATAGAGACAAAAACTTGTCATGCGCCCAGAAAGAACCTTCGTCCCATATTCTCATTATACCAAATTTTTTGCCTATAGCCCAAGCATGAATCACCTGCTAAAGGCATAAAGCTAAAGGCATTAAGGCAGTGCCATAGGCCTAATGCTAGGCTACAGTTTAGACATATTATGTATATATTTTTTTAAGGCGCGTAATCCTGGCGGACATTTGCGCCGTTAGGTGTCGGTTTGGAAATAGGCATTAGGAGCGCACTGGACAGCAAGGTGCCCAGGTTACCAGAATACAGTAATATCCTAACTTATTGCTTCAGGCTTATTGCTCCTACCTTGTATGCGCAGCCACCACAATCTATATCTGTATACCACCATGTAAGGCTACCTCTTTAAAACCCCTTAGCCCAAGTCAAAGGGCTGTACCCACCACTCTCAGAAATGCATCGGAACATGGCCATGCCGTCCACAAGTCTCTGAAGGGAATGGAATACGTTATGGCCCCAGGTGCTGCTTGACCTCTTGGCACTTACTTGGTAACAATGAGATAAAGTCCCTCTGGAGCATGGGTTTGAGATAGGAGTCGATGTGGCCATGCTGGTAGTGGCACATGCGCGACAGCAAGTGTTCCACAAACTCAATCTGGTCCTGCTCGCTCCACTTCTCGAAGTACTTCATACAGTTCTCTCGCTCTGTCACATACTGTTGCCGGAACTCTTTTTTCCGGAAAGGGTCGTACAGCATTGTATTGCACGGAAACTGCAACAACAAAACAAGCACATGGTCAATATCACATACTCCACGAATTGAATCTGCTCCATTTGTACGGTGCAGTACGTATACTCACCTCAAAAGAATCGCAAAGGGAGTAGCAAGCCAGGAGCAAGTTGTAATAATTCGTCATATTAAAACAACTCAACCAACCAGTACATGCTTTCCTATTCATCAATTAGCATAAGTACTGTAATAGTAAATAACAGGCAATATATTTCTGAACCTACTTGCCGAATTTAATCAAATAATCGAGTAGTTTGACCCCCATTCGAGTTAGACAGACAGGCATTTCGTAAAAACTACTCCTAGGACCTCAAAACCAATAGTTTCGACTGCGACTTGAGAAAAAACTGAAACTGATAAGTAATTCCACTATACATAATTGGATTGTATACTGTATTGTAGATATACATTTGTACAATACATATTGCACATACCATTGTAAAATTAGGCAATGCAACTTGCAAGTGAATTTTCATGCTGCTTTAAATATTATACTCAACTAATTTTCTTACATTGCAGTAAGTGGGTCACCACAGCTCACGTAGTAAGCAGGGCCTGTCATGTCTTGTTACAAAAGGGGAATAATTTCTCCCCAGAAAAATCATTCGTAAAGCGGAGCCGACTCGAAACGAGGGCAATTTAGAAAATTTAATTTCATGAATCTGAAACCAAAGGGAATTCGGGGTGGAGTAGAGGAAACGGGAATGCGGCCCTTTCAACTTTGAAAATTGTGAAACACATTTCCGCAACGATGAAAAAGGACGCATATAACGAGATTAGACTGAGAATATCAGGCTAAAAAGAATACGGGCGCTCTCAAAAAGCTACGGGAAAAACTGTGACCTTACAGTATTGTAGAGCCTGTAAATAAAGGAATTTCATAATTCTCTACGAAATAGGGGTACCGTATCAGCATTAACGAATAAATCCCGCTTGTCCTTGCCGTGGCTTCTATTGACATAAAAAAAAGTTAAGTTGCTGCGTATAAGTTACGTCTCTGGCCTTGGGCGTTACTATCGTAACGTTTGCTTGTTTGTTTTCTAACGCCCGCTTTAAGCAACCCTGTCATCCTGGCGGGGGAAGTGAGTCTGTTTGTTAACTTGAGGCACCCTAAGGGCCGACTCCATCACCTCAGGGAGCTGGCTGACAGGGTGGACCTCCTGATTATAGAGGATCCCGAATCACTTGTGGAACATGGTAAAGTCATACGAATAATTTGGAGGTGGCCAGGAGCCCAGGACTCGACACGCACTAAGAGCTCAGACTGGCTGGTAGACCCAGCGCGTTATCATGTCCCACTGCCAACGCTGTGCAAACTGCCATGTTTGCTGCAGTTTGGAACAGGCCCTGTTCTGGTGGATTCACCTTGGTATGGCCGTTGACAATGCCGTAACGTTACGTTGTCATAACAACTAAGTAAAGCTCAATATTTAGAAAATTGGTGGGACAGGTCGTAAAGCTCTCACCATGTGAGAGGTTATACAGTATATAAATCAGGACATGTAGAGTAGTGGCACGGACTCGGACTTTCACCGTAAAGGTTGTTGGTTTGAGTCCCACACTTCCTGGCCATGCTTCGGAGGGCATGTAAGGCAGGCGGTCCCGGGCCTTCCTAGTTGAGTGTAAGAGAGGACTTTACAGTCCGAACTCCAATAAGTTGAAGAAAAAGTCATTATTTATTTTAAAAAAATAAAGCATGTTTCGCACGATGGCAAGCCACACCAATGCGGTTTCTGGGTCTTGACCAAGGAAGAAATCGACTGAAATTGAAATCTATAATAGTAACTGTCAGACGACCTTCCTCTATGCCTCAGGCTGTCGTAATCCACTCTCTCAACATTCCTAATTCCCTCATTAAGGAGTGACAAAGGTGTGATATAAGCGCAATACAATTCACAGAAACTAAATTGAACATAATAAAGTGTCAACTTTTACTACCTACTGAATATTAATGGAGTTCCCGCATAGTAATGCCAGGGCCGCATGCGCAATCGCTAATTACATTAAATGGTTCCCTATAAACCCAACTTCAAAATGGTTTTATCTAATGCATTCCTTCTCTGCAAGACAAACCACGTGTATGTTCGTGTTGGGGCCCATATCCCCCCCCCCCCCCCCCAAACATAGTGGTGGGCCGGGCGGGTGGCCGGTTAACACAGCAGGGGGCGCAACTCTTCCGCAGCCCCGGACCAGGGCATTAATGAGCAATTGTATTATTTTTTTGAATCAGAGGACAGAAAGTAGGCTAAAATATATGTTGCATAGCTACATGTGTGGATGGATTGCGTGACCGACAGCATGATCGCGTTGCAAGGTTTAGGTCCAATGCGCACTGCTGTAATAATAACGCCTACATCATATAATTACAGTACATAGTTACGTCATTACGTATAATACCATGTTATGGCTATTAGCTGGACCATAAAACAATACCAATCAGACAATGGTCATGCTAATGCAGCTGTGGAGTTTCTATAGCATCTCCAAACTAACTGCAGGAAAAAGTCAATGCGTCTTTGGGCCCTAAGCTTTTGTTTGACATCCCCTTTTTCGCGTATATTTGCTATTAATTACATTAAGGCCCGATACAAGCGGGCGTTCTGCTGAGAAATTTGCCACGGGAGCAAATGAGCTGGTGATTGGTGAAAAAAAAAAACAGTTTATTCCTGAACGCACTTCAGAAGATATCATGGTGTGTCCAGGGGAAAATCTTGCACCTGCGACAAGCTTGAAGGCGGCGACACAAATCTGCTCAAGTAGACTCAGAGGGTTTGCAACCCCAGTTCAGTGGGCCACTAGCGCTCGAATCGTCCTTGTGTAACGGGCTTTACCTGACGATGGCCGGTTATAAATGTTAATTATATATGTAAGAGTGATATTAAAAAATCCCTTTCGGCTCTGGCCGATCAGGTGTAAGGAGATTTCGCAGACCCTGCTCTTCCTCTACGCTACCTACGTTATGTATGTAAAATAAAAATAAAAAATACTTCATTATTTTCCCAACCACAACATCAACACAAAACACTTTTGTGTTCCAAATTTCGAACCACAATGCCGACTATGAACTTTACTTATCACATTATTTTCACTTTGACTGGACGCCATCTTAAAATGGTTGATTTGTCGTAAAAGTGCTGATGATCACCATTATCGTAGATAATAATACGGGCTTTTACTCAGATTCCAATTCATTCCTCTGCGAACAATAATAACTGAGATATGAATTATATAAGGTTTCAATCGGCCGCCATCTTGTAACTAACTAGTGGATCTAGCTGGTTAACGAGCTCGATCATGACATTTGTATGATCAATTGTTGTGCCAAGTTTCATAAAAATTGGATAATATTTACGGAAGTTAGAGGGTTTCCTAATATCTATATACAATACATACAAAATATACTTAGTATACCTAGGTATACTTATTAATCATGTTTCACTTCCACGAAGTCACTGAAGAAACTCTCTCATGGGTTCCCTCCGAAGCATGCCCAGAAAATGAAGCTAGTGTAGGACTTGAGCAACAGCCTTTTGGGAAAGGTTCAGAGCATGGCAGGCTGCGAAAACGGCATTTTTCAACATCATCAGTTATAAAACCGGTTATCTGGTTAACGTAATGTAGAATGTCAATGGTCCGTTGAATGAAATAAGCTGCTGTGGTTAAAAAAGAATGTGTTTGCTAGAACGTTTAGCTAGAACCATTTATTTACTTGCTCGTCGCTAGTTAACGAAGGTTTCACTCTATTTGGGACTTGGTTTTTCAATACCTTAGGCCATACGAGGGGAGGTCGCGTGATCCGTGGCAGGGCCTAAGCGGTTAAAGATAGGAAAATGTTCTATACCTTACTATTCGAAGTATTCCCCTCCAAACCCAATGCACTTATGACATCTGTCCACCAGTCTTAATAATCCACCAAAAAATAATTTCCTGTCGAAGTGCTCTAAAATTGACGCCTTCAGGTCTTCCAGGGTTAAAAATCGAGTTCCCCGCAGATTTTTTTTCAATTGCGGGAACAAGAAATAGTCTGGGGGAGCCAAATCTGTACTATAAGGGGGATGGCGGATTGGTTGGAATCCTCACTCGGCCAGGGCAGCCACCCCAATCCTGGAGGCATGGGCGGGTGCGTTGTCATGAAGAAGCAGCACTTTTGAGGCAAGCTTTCCGCGTCTTTTTTCACGAATAGCTCTGCGAAATTATGTTATTACGTTGGCATAGTACCCACCGGTGACGGTTTTGCCCTTTTCGAGGTAATCTATCAATAAAATTCCCTTACAGTCCCAAAAATCTGTCGCCATGACCTTGCCAGCTGAAGGTTGCACTTTGAACTTCTTAGGGGCTCCTTCATCGCTGGCCCTCCACTCCATCAACTCGATTTTCGACTCAGAATCATACAAGTGAACCCACGTTTCATCTTCAGTCACTAGTCGACCGATAATGTCATTGGGCTCGTCACCACACAAATTTAAAAAGTCCCGACATGCCCTCACTCTCTCTGCCTTTTGAACCACCGAAAGGTTTCTAGGCACTCACCTTGCCGACACCTTCCTCATACCTAAATGTTCATGTAACACCTTAAGCACGTTAGTTTCTGAAATTTTGCATATTTGTGTAATTTCTTTCTTCTTTAACCGCCGGTCATCAAGCACCACTTTCCTAACTTCTTCCACTTTGTCTGGAGTGAGGACATGAGCAGACGATCCGGGGTGAGGGTCGTCTTCGACAGATTCCCGGCCAAGTCGAAACAGTTGACTCCACTTTTTTACGGCAGAAATCTTCAAGACAGATGCCCCATACACATTGGACAAAAGATTTTGAATATCGTTGACAGATACGCCCTCACGAGTCAAAAATTTGATAGCGCTCCGCTGCTCAATGAGTGACATTGTGCGCTTATCAACACATTAACACAAACAATGCGCTACTGTTACTCAGCATGATGAGCGAGGTCCATGAAACTGGACACCTGAGTCGGAGGGTAAATGGCCTTCACACCAGTGGAAAACAGTTCAGTCTGCATAGTACCTACTCAGCTCTGCCACGGATCAAGCGACCACCCCTCGTATAATAAATACTCTAGACGCGGCATTCTAGATGCACTGCATGAGAAAGTTGTGGAACCAACATTATTGCTTTCCAATTTATACGTAGTAGCCTATAAGGAAAGCTTTGTGACGGTCGAAATTTTCGAATCCGAGATTTCAACGGATTTACACTTTTAAGGTCCCAGGAACCCCAAAAAGTGGTTTTTACGAAATGTCGTTCTGTCTGTCTGTGCGTCGATTTCCGTGCAAACTACTCGGTCGATTTTGATGAAATTCGGCATGTAGGTTCACAAAAATCATACCTCGGAACATTTTTTTATATTTGGGGCTAACTGAATTTGGGGGGGGGGGGGTTTATTCTCAAAAAACTCCAAAAAAACGTTTAAAAAAAATTATTTCTCAAAAACGGCTCCAACGATTTCTTTTAAATTCACATATATTGTAGTCGTTATTAATGTTAACGAAATGCGGGGGGTCGCTTGCCCCTTGATAGGTTGCTTCTGGGGGTAAAAAAATAAAAATAACTAAATTTTAATGAAAAATGACTAAAAAATATTTTTTCTGCGAAACCTTTCTATCGATGATTTCTAACTTCAGGCATGTTTTAGGTGTTAAATTGAGTAACGAAACTGGACAGGTTGCTTTCCCAGAAAAGTATTTGGTTTTGTAAAAAAAAAATGTTTTTTTTTGAAAAAATGATAGAAAATTCACGGTAAAATGCACTGCGTGCCCTGCCAGTATTGCTGTGTGGTAATGTGTTGGTCTGACTTATCTTGAATTTACCTCACCTCCAGTGACGTCAGGTGGATGACCTCCCCCCCCCCCCCCCCCGAGATATCGGAAATTTAACCATGGGAAAATTATTTACCATGAAATTACTCATTTTCCCTATCTACTAATTTTGATAAATTGGAAAGCATGTTCGAGTAAACTCGGACCGGTTCTGTTTATGTTTTGCCAGCCCAGATTACCTAGCAACAGAGACTTTGTTGTTAGGTAACCTGGTCATCTGAGTGACTAGTTTGGTTTGAAAAAATAGCGGACTTTCAGACTGATCGTTAAAAGTTTATAATTGAATATTAAATACGTTTTACCAGTGTGAACTAGAGTGATCCAACCTTTTTGAATCTGGGTAGTAGTATATATAAATAACATTTTGAACGGAGGGTGGTTTTAGCCTCAGGGGGTCATGAAATGAAAAGTTGTGAAGAAATTTTCGTAAAGTCGAACATTGGTCGCCATCTCAAAAGATGAAATCTCCCTAAAAACCAAGAATTTTGCTTTATACTTCATTCTCCTATTTAAAAATGAATTGTTGCTTAAGGTATGACAGATCGGGTGACTTTCTATTCAAGTGGAAATGGCAACAGAATGAGGGACTTGATACTTGTGCTTTCGGTTGTTATTTCAACTTGAACAATATGTGTGTGTAGGAACCAAATTGCTCTCAACATTTCAGAATCACAACTGCTAAAATGAACATTTTAAAACAATAGAATAATTTATTATTAAATAAGACAGAAAGAGTTGAAAGACCCGGAAGCCATGACTTTTTATAACAATAACAAGGTGTGAGACAAAGGAGCCAAACGTCCTACAACAAAACACCCGACAAACCACCAGGTCTAACAACGCCCTCTAACTAACATTCCAATTAACGATTGCTGTGGGATCGGGGGTTTCTTTCGCAAGTGCTGACTGACGTTTATTTTCAAAAAACTCATAAAAAAACGCATAAAAGAATTAATTTTCGAAAACGGCTCCAACGATTTCTTTTAAATTCACATATATTGTAGTCGTTATTAATGTTGACAAAATGCGGGGGGTCGCTTGCCCCTTGATAGTTTGCTTCTGGTGGTAAAAAAATAAAAATAACTAAATTTTAATGAAGAATGACTAAAAAATAATTTTTCTGTGAAACTTTTCCATCGATGATTTCTACCTTCAGGCATGTTTTAGGTGTTAAATTTAATAACGAAACCGGACAGGTTGCTTTCCCAAAAAATTATTTGGTTTTGTGCAAAAAAAAAAAAACAATGTTTTTGAAAAAAATGATAGAAAATTCAAGACACATTGCGTTCCCTGCGCCATTATTGCTGTGTGGTAATTTGTTGGTCTGAACTATCTAGAATTTACCTCACCTTCAGTGACGTCAGGTGGGCACCCCCCCCCCCCGGAGATGCCCGAAATGTAACTATTGAAAAATTATTTACCATGAAATTAATCATATTCCTTAGCTAGTACTTGATAAATTGGAAAGCATGTTCGAGTAAACTCGGACCGGTCATATAGTTAGGTGCATTTTTATAACGATTTCCTCGTTGGCCAGGGTCAACGCCTTGCTTTTTTACAATCGCATGGGGGAGGGGCCAATTGCCCCAAGTGACGCTCCTGCTCCCGAGCCTGGAGTCTCCATTGCTCGGCCGAACCTTCTGTGTTGGCTTCCTTGCTATACAGGCAGTAGGATTTGAGTTCGATCTGTGAGCGTGTTTATTTTCTTTCTGTCTTCCGAATATATAGTATTAGTATAAAATGCTCCTCAATAATGTTTTATAACCCCTACTCTGCCCTAAGTGACACTGGGAGCGCGACCAACGGGCCTACTATGGCTATTAATATTAACTTAGTCCTGTTAAATGTTAAAAAACAATTTTAAATATCACTTTCCATTGTAAAATTATCCTGTTTGCATTTTTAATCCCAGGTTAAGATTAAAAATAATCGCCATAGCGCGCAGATACACAATGTAAATATTATTAGACAATTAATTTATCCTAGCCAAGAGAGACAATAATGAATGTGCAAAATAGCGGCTAAGTGAGGTGCTGCATATCATGACATGAAATGCAATTTGTCCTAGTGCATTTATTAGTGAAATTAATCCCGAATTTCCGAACGAGTAAACTGTATAAATAAATTACAAATTTGAATATCCAATACAAAAGCCAGCAGGTTTTTTGAAACCGCGTGCAAGCACCTACAGTAATTTCCAATCAACCCTGCCGAACATTCACCGCCCCTCAGCAACTGCCAAAGTAGAACTGATAATGATTCATAGTGAGTGTCTCCAAAGTGACTTCGTGCAACTTATACATACTGCATTTCTAAGTAAATAAATGAATACGATTGTGGATCTGTTACGTCTTATTAATTTATTCACTAAGAAACTGATAATGATATTAAAAAATAGCAAGGAAAGAAAATGGTAAGTTATTTAGGATTTGTCCCATAAAGCATTATATCACATCTCTACATACCCTAAATCAGCATTAACTTTTAAGATCTGTCATTTCAGTTTCACTATACCAGAGACTCTAACATTGAACGAAGCTCACGTATTCAGAAAAAAAAATAACAGTTTTGTGTAAAGAACATGCCACAAATTCAGCCAAAATCGTGAATAATTAACGCTATTGCGAACCAAAGAACCGGTCCGAGTTTCCTCGAACATGCTTTCCAATTTATCAAAATTAGTACGATAGATAGAGAAAATGAGTAATTTCATGGTAAATAATTTTCCTATGGTTAAATTTCCGATATCTCGGGGGGGGGGGGGGAGGGGGATTGTCCACCTGACGTCACCGGTGGTGAGGTAAATTCTAGTTAGGTCAGACCAACACATTACCACACAGCAATACTGGCAGGGCACGCAATGCACTTTTTTTCAAAAAAACATTTTTTTTTTACAAAACCAAATACTTTTCTGGGAAAGCAACCTGTCCGGTTTCGTTACTCAATTTAACACCTAAAACATGCCTGAAGTTAGAAATCATCGATAGAAAGGTTTCGCAGAAAAATTATTTTTTAGTAATTTTTCATTAAAATTTAGATATTTTTATTTTTGTACCCCCAGAAGCAACCTATCAAGGGGCAAGCGACCCCCCGCATTTCGTTAACATTAATAACGACTACAATATGTATGAATTTAAAAGAAATCGTTGGAGCCGTTTTTGAGAAATAATTTTTTTAAACGTTTTTTTGGAGTTTTTTGAGAATAAACCCCCCCCCCCCCAAATTAACTTAGCCCCAAATAAAAAAAAATATTCCGAGGTACGATTTATGTGAACCTACATGCCGAATTTCATCAAAATCGACCGAGTAGTTTGTCCGGAAATCAACGCACAGACAGACAGACCGACAGACAGAACGACAGACAGACAGACATTTCGTAAAAACCACTTTTTTGGGTTCGTGGGACCTTAAAACGTGTAAATCCGTTGAAATCTCGGAATCGAAAATTTGACTGTCACAAAGCTTTCCTTATACTACGTATAAATTGGAAAGCAATAACATGGAAATCCCTCAAAGTAGTACGTACAGTAAGTCTTGGAGCAAGAGCAGGACAGTTGTCGAATCGGACGTTTATTCCTAGTTAAAAATATCGGTTAATGTGTGCATAAAGGAAATATAACATCATCGGCTTCTGTGGTAGCGTGCTTGTACTTGTGCGAGTCTCTACACACCATGCGATCGGAGAAGTGTCGAAACACAACAAAAGTATTAGGTTACTTAGTGAGGCGATCGAACGTTATTCGAACACATTCATGAAATTGACTGTATGCGATGAATAACCTTTAAGAATTAGAATCCTCCCCACTAGTATTTTGTCGGCCAGGGCGCATAATAACTGTGACACCAGTGCCGTGCCGTGGATTTTTCAAGCATGAAGCAAGGTTCGAAAATGGCGCCCTCTTGTATGCATATATTATATATACGTATATAGTGTATAGGCCCTATATATAATATATGTATAGCACCATAGGTACATAATATATTTCCCAAATAAAAACAAAACCATCTTCATCGAGAAAAATTTATTATTTATTACGCATTGAAGTTATAAAAAAGAATTTTCCTAGTTCTTCATGAAACTCCTCATAAAATGGAAAGTAATTACTGGCATAATGGTACATTTTAACAATATTAGGCTACTTCAATTTTACTTTCCTTACTTTCAATTTGGCAAATTCGTCAATCAAATCAGTATAGTCGAGAGTGGCGGCCAAGCCAGACTCAATCGATATTACAGCTAAGTTGGACAGTTTCAGTTGACTAATAGAATTTCTTAAATAATTTTTAATTATTTTCAGTTTTGAAAAGCTCCTCTCCCCACTCGCAACAGATACGGGCAGGGTGAGGAGTATTCGTAAGGCCACAATTAGGTTGGCGTACAACGGTTCCAACTCGTTTTCCACTAAATAATTGAGAGTGTCTAAAGGCTTCATGGATTTAGGCAATAAACGGGCCACATCACGCAACTCATCTTGTAAATCAATTCCATTTATATCAGATTCATTGTCAGCTGTTAAAATATTTCCAAGTTCTTTACAAAAAGTTTCAAGAGTTTCGTCATCAATATCTCTAATTTTATAGATATCATATAAAAATTGGAAATTCTTACTATGATTTTGTAGAAGTTGGAATCGCTCACACAATGAAGTAATGGTTTTGTCTAAAATATAATAAAAAAAATTTACAGCAAATTTTTTTTCTTCATTTAAAGGTTCATCTTCTGCTTTTTCATCAAATTGTCGCTTTTTTTTTCTGGCCCTTACCTCCATTTCTTTAGGGAATTCCTTATTGCATTCCATTTCGTCTGCGATTTCGTTGGCTGTAATTTTTATATGCTCCAGCCCTGCTTCTCTAAATGCTTGAATCCTGTTAATTGTCTCTGATAAAAGTGTTACGCAGTCCGAAAGATTTATTGTAATTGATTGAAGTAACTTGGAAACCACATTCACTTCAAATAAAATATTATACCACAGAACTAACCCACAGATAAATTTGTAATTATTAATGCTTCTAGCCAACCCTCTAGCTCTTACTTTAGCCTCTTCGTCAGTCCTTTCATCTTCCATGATATCTATCAATGTGTCATACACATCGCCTAGTTGATACCTCAGTGGTTTCAATGCATCGATTCTACTAGACCATCTAGTAGCACTCAAGGGTTTGATAGTCAACTGAGTGACATGTTTTTTTAAGGCCTCCCAACGCTTTGTAGAAGCGGATAAAAAGTTATATAGTTCTTGTACGGTAGAAAAGAATGATGTGGTTTCCAAGGTACATGAAGCCGCATCATTTACAACAAGGTTTAAAGTATGATTTGCACATGGCACATAAAAAGCTCGAGGATAATTTTTAAGGATGCGACTTTGTACACCTTTTCTCACTCCTTTCATGTTGGCGCCATTGTCGTATCCCTGACCTCTTAACCACTTCAACGTGAATCCCAATTTCTTTAAATGCGCCAGAATAAGCTCAGCCAAAGCTTCACCAGTCGAATTGGTAGCCTCAAAAAACCCAACGAAAAATTCATGAATTTCATACTTTTTAATTTTTTTGTTGAGGGTAACAATTCTTACTGTTAAGGACAGTTGCTCAGTATGGCTTACATCAGGCGTACAATCTGCTATCACTGAAAAATACTTAGCTGTATTTGTTAATTCCAAAATTTTTTCTAAAACAGTTTGCCCCATTAATTGAATCAATTCATCTTGTATACGGTTGCTTAAATAAGTAACAGACGGTTTGTCTGATGCCCTTTGAACTCTTCTAATGTGTTCCTCCATAACAGGATCAAACTCTGCAAGAAATTCTATAAATTTAAGAAAGTTTCCGTTATTTTCGGCAAACAAATGTTCATTTGATCCTCGCAGAGCTAAACATTGCGTTGCCAACGCCCTAATTAAAGAAATTATTCTTTTAATGACTCCTCTCCAGTGCTGAATCTCCATTTCAGTAAGTCGTTGGTACTCATCGTCTATGGTTCTTTTCATCCGCAATCTTGAGTTAAATTCTTTCCATTTTCGAAAGGCATCCCTGTGGTATTTCGATTTTTCATGAGACTTGAGGGTTCTGCCAATATTCTGCCAATCGGAAAAGCCTGCTTTTGGCCATTGAGAGACGTCTGACTGATCAAAAAGTTTGCAACAGAAACAAAACACGGAGTCGTTTGAAACAGAATAAATGAGCCAATTTCTTTGTACAACTTCGCCATTTTGCAAAACCATCTCATAATTTGATGCTACAAATCTACGTTTTGAGCTGTTGGCTGGAAATTGGAATTGTCGTACTTGTTGCGGGCCCCTTTCTACCAATATTTGACGAATTGCCGAAGTAATTGAAAATCCCCATAAGGCTGGGTCAGAACTTAATTCAGAGACTTCGTTAGAACTGGATGGTCCCGATGGTGTATCATCATTTATCGGCTCGGATGCGTGACAATTCAATATCACAGGCGATTCTTCGGTTGAATTATTGTTGCTGGTGAAGGCCTTCATAGCTTTACTCAACTTTATATTTTCTTCTTCTCTCTTCTGTCGTTTTAGCTTGTTCTGATATCCGGACAATTTTCCACGTTTTTCTGACATGCTTGCACTGAAATAAATTATTTTCTGAATTACACAAATTTTCTGGAGGAAGTGACTTTGGTATTTTTATTGATTTTTATGACTAACATCTCTTAAAATTTAATCAAAATCGTTAGAGCCGTTTTTTAGGAAAAAAAATTGAAAACCTGATTTTTGGGGGCAGTGAAATTTGCAATCCTTCTGTTTTGTGCTCGTGTCCCTTAATATATGTGTGAAGTTTGATCAAAATCCATCCATTAGTTTAGGCTTTAGCTCTACGTGCATAGTGCATGCACACCCACACATACAGTACAGATACTAGCCAATGGAAACCGGCAACCATGGCAATGAATGCCTAAATACTTACAGTAAATAAATTAGCTATTGTAGTGTACAAGGCAAACGCGCTACCCTTCCTTCACTGAAATATGCAATAGCATAGCTACATACATAAATAAATACATATACTATATGTAGCCTACTGCTCAAATTTACTTACCATAAGTTATACTTTATACAGTATGTAGCTAGGTAAGGTAATTGTTCACAAAAGCTACCCACGGCGTCTGTATAGAGGATTTGTACTTTGTATTTAAGTCAGCCCAACGGGGTCGGAAAGCACTCACCAGTCACTGGGGCATTGGGAAGGGCAGAGTATTAGGGGAGGAAGCTAAATTTAAATTTAACACAAAGATATTTTTCGCAAGAAAATAAAAAAACACCAATTTGGGCCTTTAAAAATTAACCAAGCGCCATTTGTAAACAAACATGATACCACGCGACACGCGTAAACAAGAAACACTTACCTATCGAGTATCGACTGAAAAGCCGCCAAAAAGTTTGAAATAGTTTGTTTAGTTCTGAGTTTTACAATTATTTTAAATTTTATTCTTTTTTATATTGCATTCATGTCAATATTTAAAATTTTTGTTTTCAATAAAAAGAAAATCTAGAAGGTATATTTAGGATACATTTTTGTCCAATTTGGCGCCCCCCGCAGCGTGGCGCCTGAAGCGGCTGCCTCATTGCCTCAATGGACGGCACGGCCCTGTGTGACACAGTACAGTACAACGCAGACATGTAATCAGGTTCCTTGGCCTAGGACTCAGGAAGTACACCTGATTGGTTGCTACATAGAATTGACTAAAAACTGGTAAGGCGGCCATTCGATCGGGTTCAGCGGAAGGACCACGCCACTGCCTGTTACATCTAACGGAAAACGGTGCGACAAAGCTTTTCCAATATGGCCGCCACAACAGTGAATTTGTTGATAATATTTAAAAAAGAATCTCACCATGAGAGGTAGGACGGAGATTTGAGAAAAATTTGGAGTCCTACAATCATTGATCTATATATGTATAAATACAAAAAATAAATAATAAATACAATACGCCCACACACAGTGGCACGACAGCCCTACAGCGTCTAACCATGATGACTGGTAGAGGATCCCCACGACGCTAGCATGGGATGTTGGGTCAGCAACATGCCCGGAACCAGCGTTTGTCCCGACCAAAGAAAGTATACTACAATACATGAGCTCTATTAATTTTAATCATAGCATTGCATGGTCCGAAAACTACGCAGCACAATCCCATTTCAATACAAGAAAAGTCTGTTTTGATGACCACAACCTGATCGATTGTTCTCAGCGTAGAGTACAGTAAGTTGAAATCGGGAAGAGTATCAGCAATCAGAGTGCACTTCTCAATCAATTATTTTTATGAGGAAGTTCACAATGACCCATGGCCGAAATAAAAGGGCTTTACACAAATTTACATTTAATTTTGTTGTTATGGCAATGACACCATCACATCGAGGACGTGTGCCAGTTTTCCATTGTCTAAAATTCACAAAAAAAAAAAAATACTAATAATGTCCGAAAAAATTATGGGGTCGTAGGCATAGGAAGCACCGTAAAGAGAATCAGCAATAGCCCACACACAATGGGATTTTATTGTCGGGGGAGAGAAGAAAAGTCTGAGGCCTGACTTCATCCAGGACAAGTATACAGGGTCCTCTACTCTCATCTAAACATTAAGGGACTTCACAGACGAAACAGCTCTTTAGATTGTATTTATCGGCATAATGTAGATGAATAGAATTGGATAAAATGGCATTGCGGATGCTTGCTTGTACTTGTGCAAGTCTCTACACACCATGCGATCGGAGACCTGTTGTAACTCAACACAGATATTACCTACAGAGACGAATGATGAGATTATTCGGACACATTCATTTCATTTGATTTAATATGATTAATCTACTTAAAAAACATTGCACTAGGACGGTTAATCGTATTAGCATCAGCTAGAATTGCAGCCCGTCGTGTTCCGCAACCGCACCCATGAACGGCCATGCCTTTTACGGTCCTGTGTAAGCTTCAATGGGCCACTATTACGTGCATAAAAGGCCCTTAAAAATAGACAGTAGCTACAATGGCACCAAGTTGGAGGACAATGAAGACTGCTGGCAATAAAGAGTCATCGAGTCTGGCAAATGACCTCTGGGCGGTTTTTGCCTAGGTCACCACCGACACCGAGCCGGATGACTCATGGTCATGCCCAATAGTCTTTGTCAGAAACAGCTGTCTCGATGGCCGAGCACGTATAGGCAGTAAATCGCCCGTAGACTTTGAGCAGTCACTGGACACGCAACTTAGATAAGGCGAGTCCTAGAGTCCACATAATCTATTGAAATACATTACATTAGTCAGGAATACGGCAGGCTCGGTGAAAAGGTGAACAACAGACGGGATATACTTTAACTACCGCAACTCTGTGCCTGTCGCCAACACAAAAGTACACAACATCCACAACTACAAACGTCAACATTTCTTGTTTTGTTGTCACAGCGCAGTTGCTGATCACTGGGTTCCTGGGACCTCAAAACGTGTAAATTCGTTGAAATCTCAAAGATCTCTTTATACTACGTAGATATAGGAAAGCAACAAGGTTACCCGCAAGAGCCATGTATAACAGTTTGCCCTTGCTTACAACATATATTTTTTTTTTTAAATTACACCATAGCATTAGGCTTCCGCCATCAGCTTTCTTGCAGCCCAATACAACAAACACATAACTCTGCTACTGACAAGAGCCTGCCACGTCTTAAGATATCTTCAGTCCATCTCTTCCCGGGCTCCGCTGCTACACCTATACGGTGAAGATGTTTTTGAAGGTAGTCATGCTTATAAAAGAACCGGTCCCTGTTTACTCGAACATGCTTTCCAATGTATCAATTAGTAGATAGAGAAAATGAGTACTTTCATGGTAAATAATTTTCCTATAGTTACATTTCGCACATCCCGGGGGCAAGCGACCCCCCGCATTTTGTTAACATTAATAACGACTACAATATATGTTAATTTAAAAGAAATCGTTGGAGCCGTTTTTTAGAAATAATTTTTTTAGACGTTTTTCTGGAGTTTTTTGAGAATAAAACCCCCCGAATTTAAGAAAATGGTCTCGAGTTATGATTTTTGTGAATCTACATACAAAATTTCATCAAAATCGACCCAGTAGTTTGCCCGGAAATCGATGAACAGACAGACAGAGCGACAGACAGACATTTCGTAAAAACCACTTTTTTGGGTTCCTGGGACCTCAAAACGTGTAAATCCGTTGAAATCTCGGAATCGAAAATTTCGACCATCACAAAGCTTTCCTTATACTACGTATAAATTGGAAAGCAAAAACTGTGGTAGTGCTTACTATGCATTGTACCAGGAGGAGGAATGGAGGAGTGTGATGAAATCGTCTGCAAAGGTTTGGTAAATGGAGTAAACGTCAGTAACTACAATATATAATAAGTAGTACTTGACAGTTGTGGCATATTAAATGTGTGTTTGGCAAAACATTTCTACACGGTCCAACAATATGAAATAATCGGTAGTTAACAGCATATGAACTAATCCACAGAAAGATGAAGGCAAATAAGTTAGTACCTTGAGAGATCCGATACAATGGTTCAAACGGTATATTATCCAGACCTTGCTCTTATAAGGAAATTACCACTTCTCAGCACCGCCTTCAACCTTACCTTGTGCAACTCAATAAATCTTATACGGTAGTGGGTAAGGAAAATGCGCTTCAAATTGAAATAAAAAATAACGAGATGGTTATTAAAATTCTTCTAAAATCACAACTTATATATATACAATACAAGTGATAAAGATAAAAAGGTTTTGAAGACAATTTCTATTTGGTTCTCTGTAATTCCCGCTGGAAATTGGGAGCCCAAAATTTAATACTTGTTATGTTTTTATTTAATTAAGTAAGCAAGTTATAAAAATATTGGTTCATTTAAGTCGTAGAAGACTAATTTATGCATTATGCATAATATAATAGGGTATTATTAACTTTTGGTCTGGTGGTTTGTTCATGGTATCTATTTTAGGTGAAATTTTAGCCCTCAATCATTTTTATGAAAAAGCTACGGTACCAAAAATTAAAAATACCCTATTGTATCATCAGGGCATGTAGGGTAGTGGTACAGACTCCGACTTTCACCCGAAAGGTTGTTGGTTCGAGTCCCACACTTGCTACATTTTCTGGCCATGCTAAGCAGGCGGCCCCAGGCCTTCCTAGTTGAGTGTACTCCGTAGTAATAGAACAAAAAGTCAATATTTATTTATGTATTTAAGTATTGGCCACAGCCACATGAGACACAGGGTCTCATACTCTCATCCCACCAAGTATACTGCAGGATATAAAGAAGGCGCTATGCTTTCATGGAATTATAGTTAATAAATAGTCACTTTCCTATTTATAGATAAGTATATGCATAAGGAATGAATTCATGGATCAACTGAAGGAGGACGCAGGAGCTCTAACGTGCCAAGCGATGAAGAGGAATGCGCAGGACCGAGAGAGCTGGGCAGAGTTGCTGCCAACCAATCGTCAGTATTGTCAATGGCAAATTTTCCTATTCAAAATTTTAACGGATTTAGACGTTTGGAACTCCCAGGAACCAAATTAAAATGAAACTAAAAATTAAAAATGGTTCAATTTTCATGAAAAATTATAACAAAAATATTTTTATGAAGAATATTATAATGGTTTTTAACTAAAGCTATGTTTAGGTGCTGAAATTATACCATACCATTATTATTGTGTGGTATTAAATGATTGGTCTGCCCATGAAATTGTCCCATCAATTAATGTAGTGTTTTAGGAGAGGGAAAATCTATAGGCAGCCAATAGTTAACCATTGGTTAATTATTGTATTAATCATGGAAATATTACAGTACCAATACTAATTGATAAATAGGAAAGTACAGGTCCTTTAAATTAGTCATACAAATATTTATGCATTGGTGTAAACGCGGTGTTTCATTACTTTCAATTCACGGTCTGACGGTTGTATTGTAGGCAAGTATACAAGGTCTATTGTGTATTGATTTTTTTAAATTGCGAAACTTTTGCTGTATACTGGCTAATCATTCGATGTTCCTAATAATAAAAATGAATAACAAATGAATATTTTAACTCATTCTGGGAACAGTTTTAGCAGAAATTTGACAAAGTTAAATCATGAGAAAAAGAGATGAAATTTCCAAAATTTTCAGTGACTATGCAGCTAACAACCCCATTTCGCTGCCTGCTTTGTACAGCTGTGTCCACGACCAGAAGCCTCAAGTCACATTACTGGATATTACACGATTCGTCAAACAGGGCCTGCAAAATAATTCCGTCGGCTTTGTAAACGGGGCTGGATATGTTTTGAAAGAAAATACAGACAATCCAGCTGATAAGGGGTGCAAGAAAAAGAAACGAAGGTCCAGGAGCATATCCATGAAAGACAGCCAATGTGGAAAGAAGAAGAGGAGACGCAGAAGCTCGTGTCCAAAGAAGAAGAATGATCCATGTGCGAAGCCGAAGAAAAGCGCTTGTGGAGTAAAAAAGAAGAGGAAAAAGAGCGCATGCGCCAAGCCAAAGAAAAGCGCTTGCGGAGGGGAAAAGAAAAAGCAGAGTTGCCCGAAGAAGAAAAAGAAGAAGAAGAAGACTGTCTGTTGTTGAGCTCTTAATGTGTTTGTCATTAACGTTGCAATAAAAATTTAAAGGTAACATTTTTGTTTTGGTGACAACTAGTCGAGAGCCAATTTTGGCGGCGTCCTTATTTATCCGTTAGTGCATACAAGGTAAAATCATATTGCTTGATTAGTATTATATTGTTCCGCCCAATCTAGACTATGCTATTGTCCCCTCTATCAATCCGGTGCTTTGGGATAGGAAAAATAGGAGCCGCCAAAATTGGAACTTTCAACTTTTTATATATATATATATATATACTGCATTTTATTGGTAAAGACTCAGCTTAAGGGGGTATTCCACTTGTCAGTTTTTTAAATTTGTGCATTAACAATTGATGAAATTTTTGTTTAAGGAGACTATTATGTAGATACTTAACTTATATCTGTTATAAATTAAATTATAATATGGTAGAGACATATAATAAGTCACCACTATATTATAACTTAATTTATAATAGATAAGTTAAGTATGTACATAATAGTCTCTTTAAAACAAAAATCTCATCAATTTTTAATGCGCAAATGAAGAAAAACAGACAAGTGGAATAACTGCCGTTGAGGGTCCTCAATGCAATAATTTGCTTTGTTATTATTATTTTTTTTACTTTTCTAACTACGCCATAGCATTAGGCTTCTGTCATCAATTCTTGTAGCCCAATACAACACATAATCTGGTGAACCTCACTGAAAATTCACTGATTAGTAGATTCAAGTTCTTTGGCGGACTGTCTTTCTTCTGCACTAGTTTGTTTTCCCAGCAGCGTCCGTCCTATGACCTGTCCATGTGGCAAATTCTTTGGTATGCCTCTTGATGTCACAGGTTTGTCAGGTTGTTCCCTCTCTAGCGACTAGCGAGCCAATCCGCTTCCTCATTTCCATGGACAGCAGCATGTCCAGGGATCCATTGTAATACCATGGTGCAGCCATGTGATTTCCCCATTATTTGCCTTCTTATTCAATACCTTTTACGAAAAGAACGACGATTTCTTCCATTTAGCTGATGCTGAGACTGACAAAACATCTAAAAATAACATAATAGCACACCCAGTCTCGGAAGATGAAGTTAAGAATTGTATAAATAAAATTGAAGCCCTCGGAAAGCTCAGGCCCTGACGGTTTACCCCAATACTTCTTGAAGGCGTACGGGGATCTATTAGCAAGGCCTCTTTGCTACCTTTTCATCTTATGCATCAAACAATTTTCTTATCCCAATAAGTGGAAATTATCCGCCGTCCCCCCAATTTAAAAAAAGGAAATCACAACTTGGGTGAAAACAGTACAGACCAATATCCCTGAAAAATGCTTTTTCCAAATGCTTCGAGATACTGTTAACAGATAGGCTTTATTCTTATGTAAAGTGTTTAATCATCCCAATGCAGCATGGTTTTGTTAAAGGAAGATCTACGTGTACCAATCTAACCTAAATCAAAATCAAATCAAAATGTATTTAATTCCATCTCAAGAGTACAAGAAACAAATGAACAATTCCCAACCCCAAATTTTCCTGAGAATGTGTTTGGGGAGGGAACATACCATACTGGACTAAATTATAACAATGACATGTGTGCCTCAAATGGCTAGCAATGCTATTGAAAAAAGGAGAATATTAATACAAATGGATAAATAGTTAATAAAAAGATTACATGATATATATTTTCTGATATTTGGATTTGAGTGAATTGATTAGCATCGGAAAAGGAACATTGCTGCTTTGTATTGGGGTGAGTGGGAGGTGAGAGCTTTAGTAATAAATGGAAGTCTGATCTGAGGATTTCTTGTGGGGTAGTTATGTAACGACTGATGTTGGTCAACTCTTATTTTAAGATCATATACAATACTGCTTTGAGTATACTTGCTTTATAGATATCGAAGAGTCGGAAAATTTCCTATTTCGCACACTTTTGCGATGACGCTCTATCAGAACGACAAGTAGATACTAATTATTTTGACTTTAAAGCTGCATTTGACAAAGTCAACCATCCTATTCTGCTTTCTAAGCTATCAAATATGGATATCCCTCCATATCTTGTCCGTACGCATATATTAACAACTGCCAGCAGTACGTCTCTTTCCGTGGTTCCGTCACTACCCCTTACAGAGTCACTAGCGGAGTACCACAAGGAAGCAACCTCGGACCGTTATTGTTTCTTCTGTTCATAAATGAACTGCCTGGGTTTATCACTAGCTCTCAGGTTCTATTGTAAACTGACAACCTAAAGATTTTCGAGGTTATTAAAAATATTGATGACTGCCATAGCCTGCAGGACGATATCGACTCTGTTAGTGAGTGGGCTGCTTTTAATAAAATGTGCTTGCATAGTGGCAAATGCGAGTTTATGCATATTGACAGGGGTCGAAAAATACCGGCAGCTTATATATTAAATGGTCAATCCCTTCGACGCAGCATTTCAATCAAGGATCCTGGAATCACCTTTATAGAAGACTTAAGCATCAGTTCACATATTAAAAATACCATAAATGATGCAAAACGTACTCTAAGCTTTATAACAAGAATCTGTCACAACTGATATGTTTAAGCTATTATATTTCGCATTGGTTAGATCTAAACTGGAATATGGCTGAAGGTGAGGTAAATTCTAGATAGGTCAGACCAAAAAAATTACCACACAACAAGAATGACAGGGCAGGGCAATGACGCAATAAATTTGAACGTATTTTTTTTTTTTTTTTGCACAGAACCAAATAGTATTTCGGGAAAGCAACCTGTCCAGTTTCGTTACTCAATTTGACAGCTAAAACATGCCTGAAGGTAGAAATAATCGATAGAAAGGTTTCGCAGAAAAATTATTTTTTATTGATTTTTTATAAAAATTTAGTTATTTTTATTTTTTGACCCCCAGAAGCAAATTATCAAGGGGCAAGCGACCCCCCACATTTTATCAACATTAATAACAACTACAATATATGTGAATTTAAAAGAAATCGTTGGAGCCGTTTTTGGTAAATATTTTTTTAGACGTTTTTTTGAGAATATAACCCCCCGAAATTGAGTTGGCCCCAAATAAAAAAAAATCGTCCCGAGGTATGATTTTTGTGAACCTACATGCCGAATTTCACCCAAATTGACAGACAGGCAGAGCGACAGACAGACACTTCGTAAAAACCACTTTTTTTGGGTTTCCTGGGAACGCAAAACGTGTAAGTCCGTTGAAATCTCGGAATCGAAAATTTCGACCATCACAAAGCTTTCCTTATACTACGTATAAATTGGAAAGCAATAAAATGGCTTCTACTCAGCGATATCAATGCACAGTACATTGTGAAATAAAAACTGCCCCCAAGATGGTTTAGGTGGATAGATGTATAAATAGGCCTAGTAATAGTTGGTGGGTGACTGTGAGTTGATTTCTCTCCTGCCTGGCCCTCGTACCACAACCTGTTCTAGCAATGACACGCCTCAGGCCACAAACAGCCTAGCCAACCCATGATGCACACGCTATTAACAACCAACCTTGTTATATTATACCAACAACGCGCTATACAGTTAAATTGCTACTTATTGCTTTCCTATTTATACGGTATAAGGAAAGTTTTGTGATAGTCGAAATTTTCGATTTCGGGATGTCAGTGGATTTACACGTAAAAAAGTGGTTTTACGAAATGTCTGTTGATTTGGATGAAATTTGACAAGTAGGTTCACACAAATTATACCTCAGGCTAACTTCAATTTTGGGGGGTTTTTTCCCCGGGAACAACTCCATGAATTTCGGCATGTAGGTTCTTAAGAATCATATATCTGGGCCTTCTTTTCTGTTTTGGGCTAACTCAATTTATGGGGGCTAAAATAAAATTAGAAACCTTAAAAATGACTAGAAAAAATCATATAGTAGGACAATTTTTTCTGCTTTGACCTAACTCAGTTTTTGGAGGGGTTGTATTTCGATGTGCTTACAACCACCTTCTTCTACCGAACCCTTCAAATATGTACATATGTATGTGAAAGGGTGAGGTATATGTAACACCTTCTATCATTGGCCCCTTTCCCTTGATAATGGACTCCACCCAAGTTGTTGGATGACTGTGGCGCCTCTGCCTCTAATGACTGTTAACATAACAGGTAATGTAAGTCAAACTAACCATTTTTTAAATAAAACGTCTTGCATGATAAAATCTGGGGTTTTTGAAAATGTGACTTCATGCTCTCTTCCACCGAGGGACTGATGAAGTTTCACATAATTTTCTATCGGCGCAACGTTTTTAACTTTATACATGCGGTGGCTTAGTGTCGACACTTAATAAATATGGACTCCCCAGAGACAGTGGGAGGTGGAAAATCAGGACAGTAGGACATGTAGAGTAGTGGTTTGGACTCTGACTTTCACCCGAAAGGTTATTGGTTCGAATCACACACTTGCTACATTTTCTGGTCATGCTTTGAAGGACATGTAAAGCAGGCGGTCCCGGGTCTTCCTAGTTGAGTAGAGAGGGCTGAATAGTCCTAACTCCACTAGGTTGGCTTAGTAATGGATCAAAGTCATTTTTTATTTATTTATTTAAAATCTTAGAGAAGTTAAAAATATCAGGACAATTTCTGAGCATTATGATACGTGACAATAATGTACTCCTTCCTAAGACAGGTTTGTCACAATTATTAAATATGATTTTTACAAAAGAAATGGTGTGGTAGTTCCAAGGAAGTTTTTATGTGGACTTTAAGGTCTGTTTCCAAATAAATGGTGATTTATTTATTTTATTGGTGCCAGTGAAGACCACATTTCATTTATCGGAATATAGGGGAGGATAATTATTTTTGATTTATACGGATATTTACTAAGACAGATCTACGATCGATATTTCCTGCGAAAATCGACTCAAAAAAATGTGTACGTACTCCGATTTCCTGTTAAGATAGCACTCGAATTCTAATAATAAAATATAACAATAGGCCTAATATACTAGTCGAAACAAAGTTAACACAAAGTCAATCAAATTAGGCTTACAAATGTCGAAGAACGCATTAAGGAAGTGAAAATGCTTATTGCTTACTGGTATTTCTTAGGACAAGTGCAGACCATAACTGAGCGGGAGTTTCCTGTACGTTGTACTCGTATTACCGCACAATGCAATGCATTTTCCATTTAGGTCAACTTGCTAACCAGGTACTAGGTCTGATGCCACACAACCCGACGAGCAAAGTCTATTAAAAATAAAGTTTAATTGCCATTGAACACCGTATTCGTTATCCTGTATCTACACAATACGGTCTGACCAGGAATTAAAAACTGTTTATTCCAAAACATGCAAGTATATTGATGAAATCGGAAAAACTCTGTCTTTCATGACTTGTGATTATAGGGCAGACGTTACCATCGTTGTCATTTGCCTAAGGGGGACCTAAAAGGGACTATTTTTGTATTAATAGTAATCCGAGTTCGATGCAATGGCTGGTCGGTGTTAATGTACAGCCAGCCAATACACTTATCGTATACACAATACTTAATAACATCTCATTTACGGCTCTACGACCGATAATATATCCTTTGAAATGTAATATTTTACGCCCGTAAGGTTTCCCCCCTCCGAAATACATATTGTAGACTGTAGTTTAAGATAACATCTATATCTCAGGACATGTAGAGTAGTGGTACGGACTCTGACTTTCACCCGAAAGGTTGTTGGTTCGAGTCCTACACTTGCTACATTTTCTGGCCATGCTTCGGAGGGCATGTAAAGCAGGCGGTCCCGGGCCTTCCTAGTTGAGTGTAAGAGAGGGCTTTATAGCCCTAACTCCGCTAGGTTGGCTTAGTAATAGAACAAAAAAAGCCCTTACTTATATCTACCTAGGTATATGTACTGTATATACAGGGACTTGCAGACCACTCGGACACACCCTATATTTTGGTTATTATTAGTAAGTTTGAAGTGCTGTAAATATTTGCTCGGATTGCGGGAAAGGGTGGCTTCAGGGGTGGCATATCTGGGAATGTTTAAATGTAAAGGTATGCCATGTTGCACATCAAATGAAAGCCCCTTCCATTTGGAGTAAAAGAGCCAAGAGTTAAAGGCTTAGCTACAATTCTAAGTACCAACCTTTCCCCCGTCCGAAAAAAATGTAATGCTACCAAAAGATAGTTTAACTACGACTTTCTCATTAATGTTTTTACCGCATTTCAAAATCCCTCTTAATAACCGAGACACTGTATATAAATACGGAGGTCTAGACTTAATAGTAATGTATTGTAGATTGTAATGCCTATAGCCACAGATCGGTCATAAAAACGTCGATAACTTGCCATGCGTGAACACTGATAATGATATCAATAATACAAGGTAGACAAGTAGGAGGAACAGGTGCGAGCTGAGCCCACCAGCTCCTACAGGTACCGACCACTTATTATGGTTCCGCGACTTTTATAGCCATACACATGTCCATACAGCCAACAGTCAATGGCTCTTAACTACTACCCGACCACAATAGGATGAAATTTGGAACACATGAAAATCGAATAAACTCGGTGTTCCGCTTATGCTAGTTTTCAAATAAACAAGGGTCATCCTATCGTGGTCAAATTTTCGGGGAGCTACTGACTCCCAAGAAATTAAGAAGAACCGGTACATGTGAACCCGTACATGTTTTCCTATTTATCAATTAGGATAGGTGCTGTAATTGTTACATTGTATATAATTTTCCTAGGGTCAAATTAGCCGGCCGCCATACCAAGTTGAATCCAGCGGACCAGAGCAGGTTCAAAGCTGCAGATAAATTGGTCGTGTGCACAGTGCCGGTAGGGAAACATGGTAGGACTTGTCCTGGTCACCTCCGAACTAATCGTGTGACATCACTGTGTTTCCCAAGTGGTTCGGAATCCACTATAATCAGGAGGTCCACTGGAGTCCTATGGGTCCTCACCGTGGCCTGGGGCTGTGTCAAGCCATACTACTACTAGGGTCAAATTTCAATTGCCTCGAGTTTCCCTATCCCTTAGAAATGAATTGTTCGATTTGACGATTACATACTCTAGAACGGGCAGAGCAATATATTACAACACAGTAATAATGACCATGTGTTGGGGCATTAATGGTCAATAATTTAAACAAAGAGATAACTTTGTTATTCCAAACCAAAACTTTGCTTGGGAAGGCTTTGTTAGTGTTACTCTATTTAACACCTAAAATATACCTCAAGTTAGAAAGCATCGATAGAAAGGTTCCGCACACTTTTTCATGGAATGAAGTCTTTTTTATTTTTTTGCCCACAGAATGAAACTATCATGATTCAATGGGCAGGCGACCTATTGGGGTTTGTTGGCGTTATAACGAATGAAAAAAGCCGCCTTTTAGCCGGAGTTTGTGGAGGGTAAAATCGTCCCGAGATATGATTCCTGATGCCACTTTTCTGGGACCTAAAAATGTGTAATTCCACAGAAATCTCGAAATGGAAAATCCAAGAACTATCACAAAGCTTTCCTTGTACTAATGAACAAATGAAAGAAATAATCTAATTGTACGGCTACGCAGTTAAGCCCAGTCAACGCGAGATGACAATGCGGTGAAAGTGAATTGGATGAGTCAGACTTGATCTCGATGCTAATTAAATGGGTCAACAACACCAACAAATCCTACTAAGCGACCTAACACCCACGCAAATGCGTTCCACAAACCAAATTTTCACTACATTCCGTAGAATATCAATGACTCTTCCATCTTACAAAATTATGGCAGTTTTAGACCTACAGCGATAAAACCACGATGAGATGAAACCGTTCACCACTTTTTGTAAAAATGGCAAATTTTCAGTTTCTCGAAATTTCAGTGCGAAATGACCAAAGATATAAAATAGAATAGATGACGTCAAATCATAAGCTGTAAGTATTGGCAATAGCGGTGAAACATACATGTATGAGAAAATGGAAAAGTAAATGGCAAAAGGAAAGTGACTGAGAAGGCTTGCAAACATAAGAGAAGACAGATAGAAAATCCGGGTATATATACAAAAAAAGTTAAAGATAAAATTACAAAGCTGTGCCCCCTCAAGTCGAGGCGTGGGAGGGTGGCGCATAAGAAAAAGAAGTGTGGAAAATAAATATAAAAACAATGGACAACTTTCCTTTAGAATTAATTGCTGTGATTGGCAGGTAAGTTCCCGATTGAATCTTCTGCTCATGTCAAATACTAACACAAATTGAGTCGCAACTGCGTAAATCGTTGATTATCTGAGGACTGCGAATTTCAATCTTACTAGCTTAATTTCCCCTATGTTAGGATTATGACTAGAACTTTCAAATAAATCTGTCACTACTGCGGAATCGTTGAATGACTGGGTCGCAGATGCTCACCTTACTCGCTAGAAACACTTTTTCTGATACATTGAGAGACTTACTCTTTATTTGATATTTGGGACGAAGACAAATCTTACAAATATCTAATCCAACCAATACAAAAGATGTCTACATGATATACTATATATAGTACTGTATTATACTAAACAGACAGTTAAGTTTCTTTCTTAAGACAAAATAACCTATAACAGCGACAATATTTTACTGCGAATTTATTAGTAGGCCCGATGCAACGGGTTATCTTTATATATTATCTTAATATACAGCCACCCAGTATATCCATTACGCAGAATACTGTACAGCGAAGACGGCAATGACTTTTGACTTCAGCCGTATGACAATTGTACTTTTTTATTTTGTTACCCTTGAGGCAGTCCATAGAGTTTTTCACGTGGAATGTGGGAGCCACCGTGAATCAATCAATCAATCAATTAGTCTTTGTCCATGACCCACCAAGGTGGGATAGACGGCGTCCAAAACTAGCACAGTGCAAAAACGACATGGATAGGGGAGTTGCGGGTGAATAAAAAAGGAGTTGTATTAAAAGATTATAATATAGTAAGACAAAGAAAGAGCAGAAGCCCCCCCGGCTTTTTCGTTTGGGAACGCTTTCTGAAAAAGAGGGAATCATTTCCTGAATTCTATTGGTCAGTTTACAAATTCGTATCATTCATATCATCAGAAATTTCATTTTTCATTTTATTTATTAGAACGCTCCCAGCCATACAGTAGACCGGGGGGCGCTGTCTATCCCACCTTGGTGGGTAATGGACAAAGATGGATTGATTGTTTGAAACATACCGTATCGCATTTCAAACAGCAATACTCAATCTGTACATGTAGAGTAGTGGTAGAGACCCATTGTTTTTGTAATTAGAATTCACACTAATGCAGGACATGTGGAGTGTGGGTGAATTTCACCAGAAAGGTTGTTGGTTCGAGTCCCACACTAGCTTTCTTGCTTTTTTGGATTCAAGATTCTCTTCGGTAAATCAATATGATTGTAATGATTTTCAGTCAACTGATGGAACAGGAGAATCCATTTCGTCAACAGCCTTCTTCGCCTTCTTCAGTGACACTACGTAGACGTCTTCAAAGATTGAAACTCGGAGGCTCAGTAACAGTCAGCAGGTGTTGCCCGCAGCAGTCGACGAAACGCTTCAATTTCAAAGTACATATTTAGCTCGATCACGGCTCATTGGCTCTTCCTTCAACTCTCTCCCAGTCCCGGGTCGTGGAAAGGAGTAAGGTTTGCTTGCCAGAGCACATCCCATTAAGTAGGTCAAGCAGTTACAAAGGAAATAAATGCAGCTTAGCAAATGAAAGGGGTTTAACAGACTGACGAAGAGATGTAAAAAGTGTCGTAGCGGTTGAGAGCGACACAACACAGCTCACAACTGGGTCACAACATTCAGTTAAAAGTCAACACTAAGCACTTTACTGAATTTCCCTGGAAGTATTCACCCCCCCCCCCACACCTACATAAAACAAACTCTTGGCCCCGGCTGTGTGACGAATTGCTTATACAAAGGTTAGGGAGGAATACGGTAAATTACTTGCTGACGTTTAAGAGACCCACCCCAGACTCCGTTTTATTTTTTGTAATTAATACAATATAATTTAAAGAAATATTGATCGTGGAGTCATAAATGAGAAGGCATACAGCAGATGAAATGTTCCTCTACAAATTGATAAAAAGTATACTGCCGTGGCACCATCTAACAACAGTTTAAGAGGACATGCTACGTAGAAAATGAGCACCCCAAAATGTGTTGTTTTTATTGACTTTTTTTTTTTTAAAATTAACAAAGCAAGCTATTAAAGATTTGCCTCATTTAAGTTGTAGAATACTACTTCGTGCATCATATAATCGAGTATGTTTACTTATCAGTTTTGTAGTTTTCCCCAAAATCCATGATTACGCGAAATTTTAGTCCCCACTGGTATTTATGAAAGAACTAAGGTACCAAAAATGTATTATTTCCTTATCTTTAATAACTTGGTTTGTTAATTAAATAAAAAAACAACAAATTTTGAGTTGCTCATTTTCTACGTAGCATGTCCTCTTAAGAGCTTATTCGATCAGAAAGACATACTGTATTCATTGTTCTTTCATTTTTTTACTGATCTAGTTCAATACTGCGGCCGAACAGTGCTAGTGACGGCCACATAATCTACTAAAAACTGTAGGGTGCATTTATACTATGTAATAAATATGAATTTGTAATTAATTTCATAATTAAATTCGATCACTAGAATCACAGGGGAAAACCTATTTAACTATTCAAAATTCCATCAACACGCTACAAGAAATTTTACAGGATTTGCACAACTGGCTCATCCTCAAAGTCACTTTTTGCAATAGCGCAATACAATCGACTGAGTCAAGCTATTCGTGCGTGTGGAACAGTGTCGTCATTAAAAAGAGGATAGGCGAAGAAAGTTGAGTGTACAACTTCAGCTGTAGTACAGCAGGAGCAGACATTTATTCGAGACGTTAGGACCAATGGGTTGTTCAAATTAGCCTTTGGCTACCAAGCAACAACACAACAACAACAACAAATATTTCACGAAATAGCGAGCGTAGAGATGTCAAAAATATCCCTTAGCAGAAATGCTCTTCTAAACTTTGGTTCAATATAATATATAAGATAATACTGAATAACCACAGTTATTGAAGTCTTTTTATTTGGGCACAAAAACGAGTGGTGGTATCAAAATTAGGATATCTCCTAGAGACATTTTTAATAGCCTTACAATTGATATTTCTTGTAAAATTGGATTTTGTGGTGTGTTAGGATTGTCTCTCAATGCAGTTTTAATGTAATTCAGAACCATTACATACAGGCCTAGGTGAGCAAATAGAATGCAAATTTCGATAAGAATTATCACTTCATAGAACTGTCAATAAGGTGTGCTTCAAACAGATAATAAATTAGCCTATATATAGGAGATGCAGTCTACCAGTATACATTACTTCCTGTGAAAGTTGAATCAAAATAGCTCCCTCACCTACTCTTACTACTCACAAGGCAAGTCTATAGTTCACTGCTACACGTCCTTGAAATTGCTGTTTAGTCCTAGAATATGTTGACAATAATCACAATGTGGCACAGGGGTGGAATAGTTAAAATCTCTCCTGCACTCTATTTATTAACTTAAATATCGCCAAAACTATGAAACGGGGACAATTGAGACCATTGCTTGTTCGCTGTCTTTATTTGCAATTACAAGTTTGGTGGAAAAGTTTACGGATTGAGAGCATTGCCCCAAAGATGATGTTTGTGTTGAGTCTCATTGGCCATACACAACTTGACAGGAAGTAAAACAGGCTCGTACCGTGCACATATGGCCTTAAGATTTTTCAAGAGCCGTCAACGTGCCCTCGAATTTCTGGAGAATTGAATGAGATACAGATTGAGAAACAATATGAGCTATTTAACACACAAAAAACAGCCAGGTGACAAAATGGCGTGAATAGATTCAAATGAAGGTGTAAACGACAGATTTTTCTTTAATTTCTCACCTGTGTATTTGGATTCCCTTCATTCCCTATTTTATCCGTTTCCATTTTCATCATTTTAACTAATTCACAATATTTTCACTGCACAAAACAAACAAGTGGCCACAAAATATAAAGAAATAACTTCACGTCACTCCGAAAAGACGACTGCGCTATTCCACCGCCGCCTTTAAATTTGAATTTGAATACTGAACTGATAATCACCGTCTTCTCGCACAAATATAATTTAATTGTAATAGTTTTTGAACAATTGGCGATCTATTTTACAATTTTTACATAATTTTAAACTTAACTTTAAAATAAATTTGCCCTAAAAATGTTATTATTTTACAATCTGTAGATTTTAAAGTTGAAGAAGTGGAAATAAAAATCGTGGAAGAAGAAATAAGTTTGTTTGTATACAAATTTACAAACAATATGGCTGCAGCGCAACTTGGAAATTTTGTTCAGGTTGGAAAGAAAATTGCTGGAGCTGGTTTAAATTATAGGTAAGTGTTATTAGTTGGTGAAGTAAGCAGAAAGAAGTTATATAGCTTTTAAAGACACAATTGTCATGTAACACTGCGATTTACTTTACGAAGGAATACAATTAAGGTGTCGACTGAGGCATAAGAACTTATTTTTTATTAGACCCCTTTCTTTAACTAGTGTAAGATTATAGCATTTTAAATTTTAAACATGTCATTATTATTGTGCTTAAAATGCAGGTAAACTTTGCCGGTAAGGCTTTAACCAGTACACGAGCGTGGAAAGATAAATTAATTCGTAAGACGTTTGCCTCCCGCAAGGATTTCTTATCAAACCCTCCGATAACATTTATATCATACGGATTAGTATTATTTATAATGAAAATAATATCATTATGACACATGCAGACATGCTATGCGAATTAATTAGTAGAAAAGTAGGACAGCTTTTAAATTTTACAATTCTAACAGTAGGTAGTAGATATTTTTATACTCGTACACCGTATTTAAATATATTTTTAGGGGTTTGCTCAAGTTACGGAGCTTACCAGATCCACAAAAACCAGTAATTTTTCTCAAGTCTTCTTCATCTTATATAATAGAAGGCCAAGTTATTGAGGTAAGTTGTTTAGCCCGAATGCATTTGACTAGGAATTGCCAGTATGTGCGAGTGCCATGGTTGTATACTCCAACAGACAAAAGGAACTAATCAGTTATACTCTGCCTCTTTTTACTCGGGTCTAGGACTCTAGGTACTCGTAACTACAAACTACAACAGTGCCCTGTCTAGAAGTTTGCTTCGCCATAGATGCGCAGTACTTGTTTACGCAGTGCAATAGTAAGAAATTACAATAATGAGATGCAACGGGAAAAATAATAGACAGCTATCTTAGGTATCTAAGCACAGAAAAAAAATGAATCGATAGGTACCTTGTGGAGTATTGCAATTGCATGTCATACCATTTGCTTTATTTAATCACTCTACTTTGCAAAGAAAATTTGCTGCAACATCCGGTACTGGCATAGTGCAAAATCTACGGGGAAGTAGGCCAATCTTGTATACGGTATCTAAGTTTACATTTTTCACTTTTTATAGTCATATTTTTAGATTCTTCCTGGCGGTAATGTCCATCAAGAGGTGGAACTTGGAATTGTTATCGGTAAACGCGGTAGAGAAATTTCAGAAGAGGAAGCAACCAGTTATATTGGTGGCTACTGCCTGGCCCTCGACATGACTGACGCCTCATTGATGGTGAGAATTACTCAGATTTTACTATCTTTAGAATAAGCCTATTTTTAATCTTGCATGAAAACGATAAAAATATGAAAAATTCTACATTCTAATCATACTTGTAGAAAGAATGCCGTGAAAGTGGATTGCCATGGACGCTGGGTAAATCCTTCGACACTGCTTGTCCGGTATCTCGGTTTGTTGCAAGTGAAGAATTAGAAAATCCCAATGATGTGCGTATATGGAGCAAAATTAACGGAGAATTAAAACAGGTGGGTTTAAAACAAAGATAATAGAATAGAGGGCGCCTATCCATAAGCTAAGTAATGCTGGTAGTGGTGAATCTAGTAGACCAACACCATTTCGGAGAGCTCGGCCTAAAACCAGCCACCAAAGTTCCACCAACTTCATCATTGGGACAACGCGCGAACTATTTTTACACGCCCCTCTAAATGGTGGGTACGATGTAGCTTCAACAATTTGATCAATTTAATATTAATGTCTCCATAAATCAGGACATGTAGAGTAGTGGTACAGACTCTGACTTTCACCCGAAAGGTTTTTGGTTCGAGCCCCAAACTTGCTATATTTTCTGGCCATGCTTCGGAGGACATGTAAAGCAGGTGGTCCTGGGTCTTCCTAGTTGAGTTTAAGACAGGGCTTCATAGCCCTAACTTCGTTAGGCTGGCTTAGTAATAGAACCAAAAATCAATATCTTATATTTTTTTTATTGTTTGTAACGATTAGAAATAACAGAAATAAACCCTAATAACCCCAAATTGAGTTAGCTCAAAACAGAAAATGATTTTTATGTAGCTACTTGCTGAACTTCATAGAAATCCTCGATTAGTTTGCCCACAGTGCGTCACTCAAAAAAGGCAACAAGTCAGATTTCAAGACCCCCATAAAAAGTTACATTTGGGGTCATTGCACAGCCGGGACAAGTGAAATTAAAATAAAATAATTGCACTGAACGTGCCATAGTCAGTAGTTGGACGAACCGATACACAAAAGTGCTGCAAACTATAATAAGCTACTAATTCACGAGTTTTTATGGTTTCAGGATTCTACGACAGCCGACATGTTTTTCTCGATTCCCCACCTGATCAGCTTCATCTCGCAATACATGACTCTCGAGCCCTGCGACCTGATCCTGACGGGGTCTCCCCCAGGTATGGGTCCTGTGGCACCTGGTGACGTTATTGAGTGTGGCCTGGGAGACGTTCTTACCATGAAGTTCCCAGTCAAATCTCGTTAGAACCTGCTCTATCCATCTTGTCTTTCTCTACTAGCCTTGCGAACTGATCCTGATGGGGGTCACCCCAGGTCCTGTGGCACCTGGTGACGTTATTGAGTGTGGCCTGGGAGACGTTCTTACCATGAAGTTCCCAGTCAAATCTCGTTAGAACCTGATCTAGCAATCTAGTCTCTCTCTGCCTACAACGCCGTTCTGTCAGGTTAGTTTTCATTTGGGACAGTTGCCAAAAGAAACGTTAGCCCTTCAGCCAAAAGGGGATTGATATTTCTATTCTATGGCGGGCTATTATTCTGCCCTTTTGAAATAATTTATAGACAGAACAGGTGCTCTGTTGTTAATGATATTATTATATTAACTATTTATCAAGCATTTATGTGATATAGGCTAAAGATCTGATGTTGAATATTTGTACTCTAAGTTATAATGAGCAATAGTTACAAAAATACACAAAAGTTACATATTTTCACATTGACTAGAAAATTATTTTCTATTCAGCCAGCCCTGTCACTCACGAAAAATTGCAATGTCTTAAAAATATTGGGTGAGGTTATCTGAACTGTGATAAATTTAATAATGATACAATATTATCACAGCAAATGAGCAATTTAAAGGTGTCAGTTATATGGTTCATTATGTACAGTACATTAGTTGCTCATGCTATGACATACTAATTTTAGTGATAATACACAAAATAAATGCAAAAACATCATAATAGGCCTTTTCGAAAATAAGCATACAATAGAAACAAGCTGGTATGCCAGACTGAATATACAATAAACTATCGATTACTAGGAACATAGGCTATTAGGTACTGGTAAATAATTACCTATAAACAATTAATGAGTAATATTGTGATAATACTGAGAGAAATACTGGAGATGATAGTTTGTGAAGAAGAGCAAACCTCTGTCCTACTGAGGATGTCCTCCAGTGACCGGATTTGGCTGCCAACCGAATTGACGAGTCTGGCCGGACTGACGATGCCAGACGAAGTGTCCTACAACACAAACAAGGAAATCAGATAGTGGCCATAGCTTGTGGAGACATATTGCTTCTAATCGATACACGGCTTGCAGCTGATACCAAATCCAACCAATCTGAAAACACTGCGTACAATGTACTGCTATGTTCGATGGCCTCAATGACAGTGTCCCCCATGATGGATAGGTACTGCCAGTAACCTATCAGACTTGTCGCGTGATGGGATTTGGTAATTATGGGAGGCGGTTATTGAGTAGCTCCACTATATAATAATAATAATAACTTAATTTTTCCAAACATGTACACATTTTTGTCATAATCAGGGCGTCCCCAAGCCTAATGGCGGGTGGGGAAATACCCAATGATGGTAGGAATACCCGAACCATACTCCATAGTGCAATATAAAAATTAAACAGGACTTAACTCAACTAAGAAATAGCAAGTAAAAACAATGAAAATCCCCTCTGAGGATCAATTGCAATAATAATAAGTGTAGTATAAAATACTCTGTAGGGGACGCAATAGGCCAATAAGGCGTTAAGTTCATACGATACGTAAGTTTACCAAGTAAGTCAGCGTCAGGACGTGTACAATAGTGGCACGGACTCTGACTTTCACCTGAATGGTTGCTGGTACTAGTCCCACACATGCTACATTTTCTGGCCATGCTTCGGGGGGCATTGTAAAGGCAACGGTGTGAGCCCGACTTAACCATGTTCTTGAACGAGTCTTCCACGTACCATATGCAGTCTGCACGTCGTGCTGGGAGCCGCTCTAAGAACCCACCGTTTTCCTAACATCCGAAACAAGGGAATCCAGAAGAAACTGTACGTACAGAGCTAGGCTTGAATCGACGACTCCTTTTCGTTGTGATTACATACCTGGAAAATAACGTTGGAGACATCTTGGAACGGGCCGAATATGGAGAGCATCATGTTGTTCTTCTTGCTACGCCTTGTGAATTGCGCAGACAGCTGACTCAGCACATGGTGTGTCTCCTTGTACACGACCTCGTCCGGAGCTGCTGACGTCATGAGGGCGCTGCTGGGCGCAGAGGCCCACACGCAGTCTTCGGTCTGCACCCCCAGGCAAACTCTTCTGAAGTCATCGGCATACCAGCCAGTGGAGGTTTGGTTGTTATCTGCAAGTTCAAGAACGCAGCTTCAGTATACCATAGACTAAAGACAAAGATATTACAGGTATTAGAGATAAAGGTAAATGCCTATAAATTGATTGTCCACTTATACTTGCGTAATTTCATGCAATAATCTGTTCCCTTTGGCTTTATACCGGACTATCATTTAATGATTTTACAAACAGATCTAGGCTAGTCTAATAATACATTTTTATTTGACAAGAAAGAAAGCGGAAGTGGTAGCTCCAATCTCGGCCCAGATAATTCGGAAAATTATTCAGCCCCTGGTTTGGGGAGACAAAATGGTCGTACAACAACTTTTTCTCACCCTCATGTGTGGACCATATTTATTTCTTGATGGTATTATTGAAATTGTATGTTCCCAACAACTCTTCTTGAACTTTTTGGACCAGGTACCTACGCAACTAATGTCTCAAATTACAACTTACAAACGCGAGACAAAATCAGCAGGAAGATTCCACGTAATTTTTTCCTAGAGCTGGAAGAAGGAGGTTTGGACCCCTCAACGTATTTTCAAAAATGGTTTGCATGGGAAAGTAAGTTATCATTTTTGAAAACTGCATTTCTTTATTAATTATTAGACATTAAGTGAATTTGTTTGTGGTGGCGAAAAGCTATGCTACTCTGGCTAAGTTATTTACCACTTGAAGCTGTCAGGTAACTAGTATATAACAAAGGCTCGTAATCATCTGTAAAAACAATTCCTGCTGACCTGTTCGCTTTGGTAATGTCATGGTCTGCAAGAAGGCGACGTCACATCCTCCGTTGGTTAGGCAGGACAAAGCTGCTGCATCAAGGTCGTTGACCCGACCGCTGACCTCGCAGCAGCGCGGCACATCGTCGCCGGCAGTCTCAGAAGCGGAGCACACCTGCCCGAAGAAGTCGTGGAGTAGTCCGCGGGCATGGCAAGCCTTGCTGACCAGGCTAACGTTCCGCAGACCGTCGAGGGCCGCGCGCCAGGCCAAACCTTGGTGCTGCGTGAAACAGGCACTTTTGGATCGGAGGTCCGACGCCTGGTGAATCTGGGAATCTTTCTTGACGTAAGCGGCCAGGCTGTAGCCGCCATCAATGCTTTTGGACGACTCGTAAAACATTGTGTTCAGTTTGTGTACGCTACAAGGAAAATGGCCTAATCTAAGAATGACAATAATGGATGGGGACACATAGAGTAGTGGTACGGACTCTGATTTTGAACTTGATGGTTCGAGTCTCACACTAGCTACGTTTTCTGTGCATGTAAAGTAGACGGTTGCTTCTACATGCAACTGTTTGATGTTCATAGGATTCTAGAATACTTCTGGTAGCCTGTAGTATTCTATACATTATACAACTCTCCGTATTATATTGAGGTCTCTTTCACCCTAAAAGTCTACTTTAACTAATCAAACCGGCCTGAACCGAACAGTCAAGTTTTGCTTCACCATGCCCTGTTATTTTATAAACACAAACAGAAAAATTTGGGTCGTTGGTAAAAGGTGAACATCCTTGCTGTCAACCCACACCCGCAAGCGAGAATGTCCAAGCTGAGACATGCTTACAATGGCCACATTGTAAAAGGCCGGACTTAGCCACGTTCGTGAACTTACTATTTCGCGAGGGGAATGTAGTCAGGAGGGACAACCACCAGATCCGCCTCCTTGGCAGCCACAGCCTCTATGCATTGCTCCAGCTGAGGCCTCTGCACGCAGACAATATCCGGCTTGATGGCGAACGCTGACGTAGCACTACTGATCCAGCGACACTTGCGCGCCTCCATACCAGGCAGCGTGCACCACGTGACCCGGTGCGGCGGCTGGCAGTTGCCGCCAGTCATCTCGACGGCGCTCAGGAACCCTGGAATGTCGTCCAGGTAGTCGCTCGGTGTCTTGGCGGTTTCCAAGTTGACAATGTATTCCTGAACAGTAAAGATATTGTAAAGGCACCGGCATAGCCGAGTTGTTAGAGAAGTGGATTGTGAACCTGAAGAAGGTCCCTGTTGCAGTTTTATTAATAAGTCTTCGTACCGGTATGTAAAATCTATAGTTTTTTACTTTCAAAAGCCAACGGCTTTACTATGTGGAATCCATTAGAGCAGAGCATGTTTCAAATTGCGGCAAATTTGACATGAACACATGATAACGCGCTTAGGCAGTATAAGTACGTGTCGAGTCCTGGTCCTTAATCGTGTGACTTTACTATATGTTCCCCAAGTGGTTCGGAATCCCCTATAATCAGGAGGTCCACCCTGTCAGTGAACTCCCCTTTCCCCGAGGTGAAAGAGTCTGCCCTTAGGGTTAGTTAACAAACAGACTCACTCCCCCCGCCAGGCTGACAGGGTTGCTTAAAGCAGAAATGCTGAAAGCAGGCGTTGGAAACAACAACAACTTTCAAAATGAGGCCCCGGAAACTCCTTCTTTGGAGTCATTGCAATAAGTATCAGTCTGAAAAATCTAAAGTTAACTTCAGTCACAATGCGGGAACTTCCACCGATTCAGGCCTATTATTCCAAAACGTCTCCCCCGGGGGGAAGACCGCAGACAGGGGGGTCTGCACTGAATCTTCGTCTGTCAAATTTTAGCCTTAACTTATATCGAAGTGCGTAAACCCTACTGTTCCCCCCTCCTCCCCCCAATTATCCTCATACAAAGATACTGTAGTATATATACATAATATATACATAACATAGGACTCCAATAGTTTTTTCTGCGTTAATCAATTAGTACAACATCAGACCATCTGATTTTTTAAGAGCGTCTTGAGCGATGACCTTGGTAAGAGCTTCAGATTGGTTGAAGTCCTTGAGCACGTGTAGCGACAAGTCCGGAATGGAACCACGCGCACACCCACCAGGATTCCTCTCATCACTTGAATAGCGTCCAGGCCTTCCATGTGAAACGAGATTTCCATCTACTGTATGTGAATAGAGACCTCAACTGAAAATTACTCACTAGATATTTCTCCATAACATTTAGCAGATTCTCCTTCCAGTCGGTAGTCGCATTTTCCTCCTGGAGCAATTCTAGAGTCTTCTGGACATCGAGTGCGGCCTTGAAGTTGGCCACGACAACCTTCCAGGGCCGGGCCATCCAGAAGCAAGGCTCCATCACGTTTAGCGCTTGCTTCGACCCGTTCTTACATAAGAAGAGGTAATCTGCATTACTTGCAGGTGACTGCAGCAACTGCAACGTATGGTTAAACTATAGTAAAATAAACAGGGAAGGTGACGTTCATGAGATCAGCTCGTAAAAGGACGAGAAGGGATAGGATTCAGATCAGGAAGATTCAGAAGGGAGTTCGGTGTTGGGGGACCCTTACTGGAGAGGATAGCGAGAAGGAGGCTGCAATGGTTTGGCGATGCAAAGGGAATGGAGAAAACAGCTGACGTTCCTGACTTGTGAACCAGTGGTTTCCCGTTGCCGTCTGCATTCTTATGCCGTTGACTCTTCAATGAGTTCCCGATTTTAGTCAACTCTTACCTCTTATTGGGTTCATCATTCCTAAAGTTCAAGTTAAGGGTTTTTCAGGGGAGGCCCATAGCAATATTAATATACAGATAGTGTAAATTTTGCCGTAGGTAGGCTTATTGTGATAATGCTGTGTGATGTAATGTGGTCCTAATGGATTGTTATTATATAACCTAACTATTCTCCTTTCTTCTCTTATGCGTCTAACCTTTTACCCTGTGGCTTTGAAGCTACTTTCGGTTAGCCTACCTGAAAATAGTTCTTGACATCAGCGTAGGTAGACCAGAGGGCGTCGCCAGCACCGTCCTTCAGGCAAGTCGCGGCGCCGCCCGAGCCCCAGTACTTGTCGGAAGCGCTGCACTGCTGCGGCTGGTCGCACAGGGCACACAGGATCTTGTATACGTCCTTGAGACGGGCGTCCTCGGCCGGGTCCTCCACCCATGGGCCAGCCTTGCAGGTGTTGCCGAAGTAGGCGGCGGTCGAGAGAAGACGGTCCTCCTGGAGCGTCATGTTGCTGGTGCACAGCTGCGGAGCTACCCGCTCTTCCAGAAACTTAAAAGAAAAACAAGAAATGGTCAACAAAAGATAGCTGAGTAGATGATACTCCCTGAATGGTAAGTACAGGTAGCGAGTTACAAGGTATCTATACTAAGTCTGTCCGCCCCTGCATACCCGGCCCTGACTATCAAGTTAACCAGTCCACCAGTCCCCGGCACCTAGTCTCTAGCAACGCACTGGAATAAGGCTCGCCTGACCCTGGCAGTCCAGTGGTCTACCATCCGGCATCAACGGGATCCCAAGCAATGTAAAGTGAAAAACAGCCAAGCATGGGCTAGACTGACCGATTAGCCGTGGAATTGTCTTGCTGTAGGGACACAGCCAGCATGAGACCACATGCAGCTCTACAAAGAAAGTATTAATAAGCCTGTGTAATTACCTGCGTAAACATGTCACTTTTCTCTGAATTACGCTCCCATCCCGGGTGACAGAGCCTCGCGTTCCGCAAGTCCGGCAAGAAGCTCTGGTCGTACCTTATGACGACCACCGCCTTAGCAGCGTACGGCTCTTTCTTCAGCTCGCGAATCTCGCTGACCACCAGTATAGACCGCAGGTCCACTGCCTTGGCAAACAGCAGGTCCTCTCCTTCGGCCACCGTGAAGTCCGCTTTCCGCTCGGACACCAGTCGAAGGCAGTCAAGCCGGTCTGTGCCGAAGACGCATGTCGCGTGGGTCTTCTTGGACCTGGCGAGAAGGTCGCAGTATTTAACCACATGGGTGGCTTTCAGAAGAGGGTTGCCGGACACGCATACTCGAACTGCAAACAATGAAAAATGGGGAGTCAGTTTTTCTTTTATCTAGTGGATATGTTGGCTAGGATATTTTTAAGGATGCCAAGAAACTTTCCTAGACCTTTCCTATGTCCAGGCAAACTTTCAACAATTAGCCCAATTCAATGTTAATTATATTAATTGATTTTGTGGGGGTATATGGCTCTCTTGGGTGCGTTGTTACGTAGGCAAGTTATTACATCCATAGACCGGTGATTTTTGGAGCATTAAGTTATACGATTTCGCATTGCTAACTGGCCCATGTCCTCGATGTTAACCAATATACCGTCTTGCTTCCCTGCCAAAAATTGCGAAGGTGATTCTTCGAGCAGAGGTATAAGGAGTATTTTAGCATTCCCATGCCTACAATTGCATTGTTTCCAGAAATGTATACTTGGTAACATGAAAGGTATTCAGAGAAAGTGATGTACGGTTACTTAGCCAATAGTCTATTCCGAAAACAAGTCTAATTTTAAATAAACATACAATCATGCAGTAGCTATACATCTATTCATATGTGAGAAAATTAGGCTACATTTTTGTGTACTTGCTTCCCATAGTTAGGTCTATTGATAGCCTGCACCTATTATAGGCCTGTCTTCCGTATGGTGGGCTATAGCACAATTTATTTTTGCATATTAAAAAAAAATACTTTAATTGTAAAGCTGTTAGATACGCTTTTTTGCTAGGACTGAGCTTCAGGCTACTAGCGATGTTGCAGATAGCAAAAAGGCCACGAGATTTGGAGGCTAGCTGCGAATAGGGACGGATCCAGCCCATTTGTGGGGAGGGGGGGGGGGTAGTTTAGGTCAAAATAGGAAACACATATGTATGATCGATTAAATCAGAGCGTAATAAATTAATATACAATAGATTAACCAAAATTGGGGGGGGGGGGCAGCTACCCCCCTGCTGCATAATCAGAGGGTGGCAAGTCTGGTGGTGCAGGCTTGTCCAGAAAAACCCACAGTAGCTCGAGGATGACTATGTGACGGGGCGAATAGTTGCCGCCTCTAAATAAGCAACCACTACTAGGGCACTCTTTTGTCCTGGGGTTGGGCCTCGAAGGCAGAAGGATGCAGAAGACAACGGGAAACCACGGCATTACAATCCCTAGTACAGCCATCATCACTAAGTACATTTGGGTGCTATGAAAAGATTTCACCACACGCCGTCTGTCCCTTATACGAAAAAAGCTGCGGACGCCCTTGGGATCAACATAAACCCCTAGAAATAGACTGCGGCCCTAATAAGCCTTTCACTTTATCACCTCTATGTTGAAAGTTTTCGTATATATAATAAGTTATGAAGGTTTATATTTTTGGCCGAAGCCCTCCTGCTATTGTGCACGTTCTACAATGTAACTACTGTAGCTAAAGAGGGGAAGTCTGACAGCACTTTCTGTCAACATTTGATGCCCAGGCCCAGGGGCAAAGCTAATTCTCATCTATAAGACTATTAGATTGCCAATGCAATGACTCGAAAACAGTGCCAAACATGGGTTGTTAACAATAGAGTACCAGATGTCTGACGGGAGATGGCATCACATTAAATTAGACTGCAGTGCACAACCGAGCAAGCTACCCATGTCTATGGCTATAGAATCGAGCAAGCTAATTTAATTAAATTGCTGCCCGCAATGGCCAGTTCATTGCACATTAACAAACCATTAGAACATGTTTGGTCAGAGATCTGACTAGGTCTGTAGGCACAAGTAAAGAAAACAACCCGTACGAGTCAACCCGTACATGCTTTTCTATTATTTTATTATAGCATAGCTACCGTAATATTTCCAATGTAAAGAATAGGCTAGTTGACAGTTTTGAGAAAACATTTTTTTAGTCGGTTTTTTTGGTATAAAACCCCCGAAAATGAAGTTATCCAAAAAATGAAATCAACCCGCATGCCGTCATCAATTTCTATCGATTAGCTTGGAACCAAATCGAGTTACAGAGAGACAGACAGAAATTTTGTGAAAACCAAGGACCTCAAAACGTGTAAATCCGTTGGTTCTCGAAATCGATAATTTCGACCCTCGCAAAGTTTTCCTTATTGCTAACATACAAATAGAAAAAAAAACGCTGTGGCACGACAACCCAATGGGGCGTCTAGGTTTCAGGATGAGTGGATGATTCTCTCTTGAACACGGCTCATTTTTTGACGTCGTGGTCAGCAACATGTTCGGCAGCTGGGGGGAGCTACTAATGAAGGTAAGGTACTCATTATAGGGTTATTATTATTATTATTTAGAGAATTGAGTTGGTCTTGGGACCCTTTGAACAGCATAATTGTAGGGATCACATCAGTGTATCCCAATTATTCATACTATGGCCATTGCCAGTATTAATCAACTCCTGAAATACAGCAGTTTAACCTTGTTAGCAAAGACAACCATATCCTTCAACGGAAAGTTGTGCTGAGCCTCGAACCTGCACCTTCCGTCCCATAGTCTAGTTCCCTGCCAACTCTACTAATCCTAACGACGGCTGCCTGTAAATTTAGACTGATAAAGCTAGGGGTATAATGGAATATATCGTGATATAATAATTTAGGAATATATTCCAGTGTAGAACAATGTTTAACTCGCCGAGCGTCACCGAGGAACTAAGAGCACGAAAACTCCAATGAACCGGTCACCTTTCAAGGATGCCCCCGACCAGGGCCGCGGCTAGGGTGTGGCAAGCCCAACCAGCAGGCAACCGGCCACAGGGGCGACCTAGGAAGGGATGGTCGGACCAGCTCTCCGAGGATCTGAGAGCCTGCAGCATCCCTTTCGACGCATGGAGGGAGTAGGCGGAGAATCGCGCGCTTTGGAGGGGCTTGGTGTGATAGGCGAGAGGTCCTCACGGGCCATTGGAGCCACCTTAATGTAATGTAATGTCGAACAATGTACATCTAAGAATCAGCAGAGCTTTTAAGCTTTTCTTGGCACTGGCCCGTTTTGAAATATTGCCGTCAGCAACATGACCGGAGGGCGTATTTTTCTAGTCTATAACTTTAAGGTAAGCTGCTGGTGTACTTTTCGCTTTCGAGCAAAACCAAAACCAATCATGCATACAATAATGAGAACCAATGATCAAATATAAAATTGAAATTTTTAATGTTGGGTGGGAGGTTTCACAAAATTTTCGACCGTTGTAAGATGTAAGACATAATGCTACTGTGTCCTCTAGTCACTCATATACGGGTTATCCAATCGGCATGGCTGATAACATTGACTTTTGTGTAGCATTATATTCAGTGATAACCATGCGTCCATACAGTATGATGGGGGACACACAGCGATTCAAATCCAGCGATTCCCTGGCGATTTGTCACAGGAACAAATGGTCTAGTGCAAAAACAGTCAATTTCTGTACGCACTTCCGAATATTTTTTGACGTGACCTGGGCGTGTCAAGAGGAAACCCGTGTAACGGTGTGAGGCCGGTTTCACGCCAGTCGCAGAAAGGGGAAAGCTTCTGAAGTTTACTTTGTGGTCTTCGAGCTACCCTTTGCAATGAAACATTTCTCTGCCAGGCATCGATGTTCGAATGTGTACCGGGCCTAAAGCGTATATCATCTCAATTAAAAAATTGGGGTGGATGCAGTACCGTGTTAAAGGAACTAATGTGTTTAGTTTCTTGATTCCTAGTACACTTTTCGAGACCGACCCACTCCTTTAATACTTTTTTAGTTTTAATTGGATTAGACGTCAGGGGCCCACAAGGTAGAAGACCCATCGACAGACCGAGGACAACCCTGGAAGAACGAGTCAAACCACTCCCGGAGCAAGAGTAAAAACAATGGCCGAGCTCAAGACGTTGGCACTAAGAGGGAAGAGGGAGAAGAAGAAGACGGCGTCAGGGGCAACATGAGGCGCATATATTCATAAAGGTCTAAATGCCATAGCCAAGCTCTTAACCAACAAAAACTTCAAATCTTAGCTGTGGCACTTAGGTCTAAGTAGGTCCATATTTCTTCTGACCCTCATCATTATTATTTTGCTGTTATTAAAAATATTTTATTAATAGCTTAGTCAGCTACCACATTGATTTCTTTGCAACAACGAAGATTGTAAAATCTGAATGAACTTCAAAGTTATTATACAGGTATAGACTATTATTGTATAGGCTACCTATATTTATTTATTTATACTACAATATATCAGGACACAAGATTACTGTGCTCAATATTTAATTATTATTATGATAAGATGTAACAAAGATGGGCAAATACATTATGATTGATTGATTAATTTTAAAAAAAAAAACTATACTTACCACTGTTAGATTTTCCTTGTGATGCAGGCAAAAACACCCAGGCGACGAGAATAATCAACCATAAATGTGTGGAATAAAAGCTCATTGTGACTTCTGGAGGCGACTTCAACAACTAAACTGGTCACTTCACTGGATCAACTACCAAGACAAGTGCTAGCATAGGCTGTTTGAGTGCAACAACGTCCCAACTAGCTTCCCATGGCGTACATGAACTAAAGGCCTGCAATTCAAAGGAATGCTATTGAACGGTCAATTCTACTAGGTATGACCAATTCAACTAAAGTCTACATGGAAAAGTAGGTAGTCCAAAATATTTGTCCAAAGAGCAATTGGTAAATATTTCAATGATAGTCCAGACTCCAGAATAATATTGTAAAATGCAAGAAATCATAGCTATAATATTGTATATCATCTATAACAGTATGATAATTCTATATTTCTCAGAAATGTTTACATCAATAGGTTTAAAACAGACAATCGGACTCGTCTGTCTGCTTTCTTACTTATACGTTATAGTAGCCTACAGGCAAAGAAAGCTCTGATGTGATATTCGAAATTATTTTAAACATCGGTCTGTATGGCTGTTTGTATAACTACTCGATAGAATTCGATGAAATTCGCCATGTAGGGTCACAAAAATATTGTCCAGTTTTTTTTATTTTGGGGGATTTTATACCCCAAAAAGCGACTTTTTTTTTAACAATAACAAAATTTTCAATACTCAAAAATAAAATTTCATAGGAATTGTTAATTGTAGACCTATAATAGGCTATCATGGAAGACTTAGTAAAGAGAGGAAATGTTCCTCTACATTTCATTGCTGCACACTGTTTGTGGCTGCACCCATCACCGATCGGCCATAGTTATGGATCGAGCCACGATCACCGCACAACCACACTATCTCTGGTCGAGTGGTCGTGCTTCGGAAAGCATGTAAAGCAGGCTGTCCCGTGTTGGGTGTAAGAGAGGGCTTCATAGCCCTAAATTCGCAAGACTGGCTTAGTAATGGAACAATAAGTCATTGCCAAATTATTTATTTATCAGTTTTTTGTACAAATCAAGTTCCATAATTGTGGCTTATCGATGTTAGTGACGGCCGAATACAGTATATACTATACCGTACTCAAGCAATTACAGAACGATTATGGAACGATAAGGAGAGATTGGAATGGTTTTGTGGGGTTCAATAGTAAAATTAGTGCCGTGTAGTTCATCAAGTTTTAAATCTGTTCACAACTGTGAATTCGTCAATAAATTCAGTACGCTGATTAAAAACACAGCCAATTCATATCCAGTATTAAAATATAGAGAACATTTCAAGTGTGGAAATAAAAACCGGGTTTACCGCAAAAAATTCGAAATTAGTTTTATCAATATATTGTAGTATTATATGGTATATATAACACCATTAAATTCGGTTAGTTTTATCACTAAAATATGATCCAAGTGACATGGCCAATGTCCTGAAAACGGCACCAAGCGACAGTGGCAAAATTGTAGTTGCAGTTGGTACATACATGGTACATACATACATACATACATGGCTTGGTGGGGCCATGTTGAGAGACGAAACCCCGAAGAACTTATACAGAGAGTGCGGCGGGTTCAAGTGGAGGGCAGAAGAAATGTTGGTCGCCCAAAGATCACAGTAGAGTGGAAGATTCGAGCTGACATGGGAGCGTGTGGGATCTCAGCCGCAACAGCTCAAGATAGAAAAGCCTGGAAAATCGCCTGTCGTGTCGCTGACCCCAAACCGGGATAAAGCGAAGAAAAAGAAAAAAAAGAAGAAGTTGGTACATAGATGGCAAGTGTGTCATATCATGCATTAGAGTATACAAAAATCGTGATAGCTCAAATAATGATTTTGGCGGTTTTTATTTGCACGCTTAATTTCTTCTATTTACGGTGTCCTCCATGATTACTCAGACACTATCGATATTTCCTGACAAATTTGAAATCAAATGAAAAACGTCTTTATATTAGGCGAGCTTTAGCCCCGAGGGGCTACTCTACCAGCGTTGGTTATGATTACGTACTGTCCATATTTAAGGTTTCCGGCCCTCTTGTCGCCCCTTTCTAGCTCCACCTTTGCATAAGAGAATACAGCCATCTGTAACCTCTGACCGGCAAACAAGTAATTAAAAATCAGTTAAAATTTCGTCTGTGAAACACTCCCACTCTACAAATCAGGATTCAAGGTTAGCCATACGTCAGAGCGAAATTATCACTATCTCCAAGAGATAACAACAACAAAATGACCAATTTTCCTAATCAAATTTAATCAAATCATTTGCTATCTAGTATCAAAATGAACGATGCTATAGATTGTTATTAATTTTGTCCAATTCAACTCCTGCATTGAAGTGGTTATACATAAACACTGTGATAACACGATACATACAAGGCCGCACAATCCAAGTAAGCCTCAGTCATTCTCGTATGTTGGCGGCCTCTGCACGACCAACAGATACGTGTTATGTCATCTCCGAATTGTTTAGTCGTTTTATAGTGCTACCTGGTCTTGGTGTTTCTAACTTGGTCATGTTAACATGAAGACAACCTGCATAAAAAACACGGATAGTTCACAGCACAACTAACCTAAATTGTGAGTTAACCGTTTTATTTCTAACAAAAATAAGAAAATCAATTTAAAATAATGTCATTATAAGAAATGCTGCATAATTTGTATTATTATTGATGGGTTTTGCCAACGACCCCATCTGTTATCGGACATTACTGGTATTGTTTCCGAATCAATTTCTAGCCATTGACAAGCTGTTTCCCTCCTCGATGTCAACCCACACCGACTACAAGTACCAATGGGCAAGCTCAGACATGCACACCACTGAGATTGTATAGGTGTTATAGCTCGACTTAACCATGTACAGGGAAGAGTCATGAATGATACATAAGTTATCTCTAAAACGTAATCAAAAATATTACAAGTTTCTCATTCGTCAGCAAACCACTGTCACTGGTTGATTAAGGCAAGGCTGGTGTGAATGTGGGAGAAATTGAGCATGGGTGCTAGTGAATTTGAATTACCTAATTAGTGTGACTTTGTGTGATATTCGGTATGAATGTATTTTTTTTAAATAAATGTTATAAGTGAAACTATAGTAGATAATGTGCATTTAGGTGGAAGCAGAGTGGGCCCTAGCCCCTAATCTGGCTGTATCGGAATTTCCTTCAAAAAAAAAACTTTTATTATTATTGTATTATTACAATCAATGACGGATCCACGGGAGGGGGGGGGGGCAGGGGGTCATAGACCCCCTAAATGAATAAATTCCTAAGATACCTAGTAAAAATAACATTTTGTGAACCCCCCCCCCCCTAATATTTCCCCTGGATCCGCCCTTGACTACAATGTCTTGGAGGGACCTCTTTATTTGTTATTACTCCAAATTATTATGCATCTTCTTCTTCTTCTTCTTCTTCTTCTTCTGGGTCTACAGCCCTTTATAAGCTTTGGCCTGCTCAACAACACTCCTCCAGTCATCTCGGTTTTTTTCAACGCTCCACCATCTACAGACTCCAAACTCGCGAAGGTCAGTTTCTAACTCGTCCTTCGAGCTTTTTCAAGGAGGTCCCGCCAGTCGTCTTTCTGTCATGAATTAGTCCGTATAGATTATAGTAGCCTATTACCATTGGACATGCAGCCAATCCCATGGGCTATCACACATACCTCTATTATCTGCTCTCTTGACAATGAATACCACAGATAATATTCAGCAGTTTAAACAAGTAGTTAACCAATTATTACCAATTTACAGCAAAAAGCAGTCTGTTCATATTATGAATGTATGATTTTCCCGGACCTTGACCTACCAAAGGCTACCTTATGGCAGTGACAAGTTCAAAGTTCGAACTAATTCATATAGGTTCTGTAACTCCCGTACCATTAATAGTCGTTTGAAAATTGAAAATTTCCCAAGTTCTGTTGTCGTCTTGCCATTGCTTATGGGAACACAATGCTGCTTCTTGTTGGTGCGCTTGGCTTGCAGCAATTTGACATGAGCGATTTCAGCAATGCTGTCTCAATTATTGTGTACATAGCCTAATAGGGATTACCAAAAACCGATCAGGATCACTAACTAGTCTTGTGGGAGTAAGCAGTGTGTGCGGTGCTAATTGAGTGGTTACGCTATGAAACAACGGATGTATCCGGACCGTGGCAAAGGGGAAAACAAAAATCAAAGTAAAGGTGTAATGAAAAAAGTAGCTGAGCTTCTGAGTAATGTCATGGTCTCTGAGGTGAAGACACAAAAATCCCTAATCTGTACCTGCTCGTGGTGAAGATGGAAGCACGTTATGGCGACTGAAGAGATAGGGGACAGAGTTTGAGCCAGGATAAGCGAAAAACACAAAATTTTATTAGCAGGGCACTCTTTTTTCCTGGGGTTGGGACACTGGCCCCCAAGAAGGAGGAACTCAATGAAGAGTTAACGGCATAAGGAAGAAGAAGGCAAAGTGAAACCACTGCATTACAAGTCCCTATAGTATAGTCACCATGACTACAATTGCCTTGATGATCGCCAATCTTAGACAGAAGAGGCGTTAGAAGATGAAGACGAAAATAGGAGCTGCATAGGTCTTTAAGGAACTCATGAAGTAGTTCAGGAATAAGAGTACCTACTTAGTAAAGTTGCCACTAAAAACTGAGGAGCATAATTTAATGCCCAGACGATTGACACTTGGGGTCAATCCCATCAACTTTTAGAAAATCTTCCTTGTAGTAAATACGAGACAGCTCACAATTTTAGTCCTCGAAAACGCTGGGATGATGAGTTTGAAACTGACCTTCGCGAGTTAGGAGTCCGTAGATGGTGGAGCGGTGTACAAAACCGATATGACAGGAGGAGTGTTATCGAGCAGACCAAAGCTGAAGGGCTGTAGAGCCAAAACAATAAGAAGAAGAAGAAGAAGTAGAAGAAGAAGCCGGGACATGTAGAGTGGTGGTACGGACTCTGACTTTCACCCGAAAGGTTGTTGGTTCGAGTCCTACACTTCCTACATTTTCTGGCCATGCTTCGGAGGGCATGTTAAGCAGGCGGTCCCGGGCCTTCCTAGTTGAGTGTAAGAGAGGGCTTTATAGCCCTAACTCCGCTAGGTTGGCTTAGTAATAGAACAAAAAGTCCTTATTTATTTATTTATAAGAAGAAGAAACGGATATTGGGGGTGACTGACGATTTGCTCTTAAATTGTGAAAGGGTAGACTTAGAAAATTGCAAAGCTCAGAGAAATGGCAGCAGCATCCTATGTTGGTGTTAAGGTTTGCCAGTCTGCTTACTTGAATTGGCAGGCCACGTGTGGCAACTGACAAGCCTTATCACTAGTCACCAAGATTACCATTATATTATGGCATCTTGGAGGTGATAACGGGATTTGTTAAGTTTGAGTTGGCGGAGGGCCAAGTAAACATGCAGGGCAACTCACCTTGACGTGACAATGTAGCCACATCAAGGCCTCAATGAAATGTATATGAACGGGGGTCATTGGCGAGCGCTGCCCTGCCAACGGCCAGGGCCAAGGCCCAAAAACGAACAACTGCATCGTAAGCTTTAAACTGTGTTAATTCATTATTTCAGTTATATTTTCCACATTCACTTTGTAATGCTTCATCATAGTAAATAAAATAAAATAACATTGTTAAGTATTACTAAAATGTATTAAAAACAACCCGTTTTGGGCACTAGGCCGCCATTAATATCCCTAAACCATTGTGGTTCCTTGTTTCGGCACTAGGTCATCGTCAGGCTACAGACATACAACACTACATAAAGTGACAAGTAGGGATATTTATGTCGGCGGCATTGGCCATAACGGGTCGCTTCTAATATATTTTAGTATTACTTGACAAAGTTATTTTATTTTATTTATCTGTACTATGATTAAGTATTACAAAAAGAAGAACTGTGTGAGCAGTTTACACTCCCCCCCCCCCCCAACCTAGATCTGATAACAGATTACAGGTATTAGCATTAGACTGTACAGTATTACATGCTGACATGGAGCATTTACAGTATGTAGGTAGCCTACAGTAGGTTTGTTCTGACGAAGGGCTTTTGCTGGGGCACGGGGTCTTCTAAGTATAATAGAATAGAAAGAGATTTCTATCTCTTTCTTTTCTAAACTAAGGAAAATCACACATACCAAAATTTTATCTAAAATCAATTTATTTTACAGAGTTGAAAGAGCGAAAACAATGAAGGTGAACACGAAGCTCTTGCCTTTGAAGGCCCACTGGTTCTTCTTCATGGCAGGTAATATACATTTCAAATTTTAAATACAATTTATATGCACGTCTAATGTAGGCTAATTGAGTGGATTGATCCCATCAGAAGGCTGATACCAGAACAAGTGCTGAATAATTGGAAGTGGAGAGAAGTCAGGGAGTAGAGGAGACTCATGTCATACTCGGGAAACTGGAGTTGCCTATTGTTGTTGACGATGATGATTGATGGTGATGACATGTTGGCGCCATGTTTTGATGTTGCAGCTTCGGGACCAATCCTGCCATTCCTGACCGTGTACGGCAAGCAACTAGGCATCTCAGAGGTGGTCATGGGCAGCATCACCGCCGTGCTGCCCATAGCATTCCTGGTGGCCAAACCAATCTTCGGCTTCATTTTGGACTATTTCCAAAAGTTGCGGAAGATTCTGTTCATGTCCCTCGTCATAGCCATGAGCTCCTTTTATGTCTTACTATATTTCGTACCTACCACGCCCAGCAGCGTTCTTCCGGATGAGAGTAATCTGACTATGGTAAGTTTGTATAGGATAGGCAAGGATTGCTTGACTTACTTTTGACTTAAGTTGGCGCTGTCAGCCCTGGGGGACTTTTGGCCGCATTCACAACAGCACGCCAACGGATCCTGTCCTTCGCCAGACCACGCCACTCATCGGCCCGAAGGCCTACTTCCTGCACATCTTCCTTTAGCTGGTCGCCATAGCGTCGTCTGGGACGGCCCAAAGGTCTTCTTCTGTTGGGACATGCCACCCATACTGGTTGTCAAGGATTGCGGCGCTAGAAATGAGGTACTGACTTACTTTGTAGTTCGCCCAGGTGTGTGCATGCTAGGAGTTCCCCTTCCCTCACCCCCCTTTAGCCCAGCACCAGACATATACATATACAGTATGTTATGCAAAATAAAATAAAATGAGATATAAGACATGTTAAGAAAATACGATGGGCTCGTACATATGTGTATGGGAAAATGTAAGGCGAAATGAACTAATATGCGTTGTTGTAATACATAATTGGCCAGAGCTAACAGATGTTCGGGTCAACAGTGAGCACTAAGCGGTTTGGTTGGTAGAATTCAACGTCGTTTCGGTCCTCCACCCGCGGCAACAAGTTGATAGCTCGAGGCGATCTAGTCTTGTCCCCGCCTGTCACTGCAATCAGCTATGATTCCTTATCTATATGTATAAAAATGATCTAGTATAAAATCTATTGGATCTCAACTGAGTTAAGCTACCATATTTAAAATAAGAGCGGTACGTAGTATATATAATAGAATAAGAAGTAGTAAAGTTTTGGCATAGTCCCAGGCCACGTCGAGTACCCACATGACACTAAATCAGGTATAACAAACAAAGAATATACGGCAGTGTAGTAAATGAACCCTAACAAGGCCGAGGATCTAAATTGTAACAGAAATAGGCAAACTTGCCTAGGCCTTATACTGAAACAGTAATTATGCCAATTAAACCATAGTGACTCAAACAAAAGAACCGGTCCGAGTTTACTCGAACATGCTTTCCAATTTATCAATTAGTAGGGAGAGAAAATGAATAATTTCATGGTAAATAATTTTCCTACGGTTAAATTTCGGATATCTCGGGGGGGGGGGGGGGGTGTCCACCTGACGTCACTGGAGGTGAGGTAGCCTCAATATATTTAAAACACATTACAACACAGTAACAATGGCAGGGCAGGCAATGCATTTCAGCGTGAAGTTTCTATCATTTTTTCAAAAAACATTTTTTTGCGCAAAAGGAAATAGGTTTTTGGGAAAGCAAACTGTCCGGTTTCGTTACTCAACTTAACACCTAAAACATGCCTGAAGGTAGAAATCATCGATAGAAAGGTTTCACAGAAAAATTATTTTTTAGTCATTTTTCATTAAAATTTAGTCATTTTTATTTTTTTACCCCCAGAAGCAAACTATCAAGGGGTAAGCGACCCCCCGCATTTTATTAACATTAAGAACGACTATAATATATGTGAATTTAAAAGAAATCGTTGGAGCCGTTTTTGAGAAATAATTTTTTTAGACGTTTTTTTTTTTAGAGTTTTTTGAGAATAAAGCCCCCCAAATTGAGTTAGCCCAAAATAAAAAAAATGCTCCCGAGGTATGATTTTTGTGAACCTACATGCCAAATTTCACTCAAATCCACCGAGTAGTTTGCCCGGAAATCGACGAACAGACAGACCGACAGACAGACATTTAGTAAAAACCACTTTTTTGGGTTCCTGTGACCTCAAAACGTGTAAATCCGTTGAAATCTCGGAATCGAAAATTTCGACCATCACAAAGCTTTCCTTATACTACGTATAAATTGGAAAGCAAAAACATAGACCTAGGTGCTGTATGTCATAGTCACTGTGCCTACCTTTTAATGGTGACTTACGTACGTATGTCTTCTCTTACAGATTTTTGCGGAAAATTGGACAAGTACGGACATTACAACATTAGCACAAGTTGCTGACTACAGTTCGGCAACGTTCTACACATTCGTAGTTCTGATGAGTCTAGGAATGGTGGGATACAATGTAGCCAACAGCATAAGCGACGCCATTTGCTTCGACATGTTAGGTAAACACGTGCTCAGTATCAGCCATGCACGGCTTCCCCATAAACAGGCCAATACATAAATATTTATTTTATTATGTACAGTATATGGCCAACGCAACGGTCATACCAATTGAAATCCCCGAAAACAGAGCCTGTTCCAAGCTACAGCAAACTGCGCAGTGTGCACAGAGTTGGCAGGGGAACATGATGGGACATCATAACGCGCGTAGACTAACAAACAGTTAGTCTATGTGCGTGTCGAGTACTGATCATCTCCAAATTAATCACGTGGCTTTACTATGTTCCTCAAGTGGTTCGAATTTACTATAATCAGGAGTTATTACACTGTAGTATTATATGGTATATATAACACTGACATTAAATTAACTTTGGTTGGAGAGGTAACCTCCTCGTTATAACCGAAATTAGAGGATATGGAGAAAACTGGGCTTGGCGGGATTCGAACCCACGACCTACGCCTAACCGGGGCGTCGTCTTCACCGCTGGACCACAAGCCCCGACAAGTCCAGTAATCGCCAAATCCTCTACTTATGCTCAAATTGACATGATTCGTGTTGCTAGACAGGTTAGCACAACTACACAACTATCTAACTGAACAGGTGTGTGAGCTTACTTAATTGCATAAAGGCAATACTTTATTCAATACACTGTAGTATTATATGGTATATGTAACACTGACAGGTAAGGAGTCTGCCCTTAGGGTACCTCCAGTTAACAAGCAGGCTCACTCCCCCGCCAGACTGACAGGGCTACTTAAAACAGAAATGTTGACAGCAGGCGTTGGAAAACAAACAAACTCATTTTATTGTTAAGAGCTAATTGGACACCCCCCAATACCACATATACCCAGGTATACAGGGTGTCCCGCGAGTACTTAAGCCCCTTAAGGGGAGGTAGGGGGGTTCATTTAGAGAGGAGTTGCCCAATCAACTCACTATTCTCACATAGGCTACTACTTGCATTACCTTATCCAACGCCAGCTCATGGCATTTTAGCCATTCAGCGCCGCACCTGCCAGTGTTTTCTCAGGGTTGTTTTCCCGCTCTCTTAACGTCCGCTGGGTTGGTAGTGATGGAGATATACATGACTTGGGATGTGAAGAATGGGCATTGGTAGGCCTGGAGGTGACTCGTATCTGTACAATGGCGGATTCACAGGTCATGACCCCCTAAATGAGTAAATTCATAAGATAATAAAATAAAATAAAAATAAGATTAAAACTCAACTTTTCAACAAACAAATTTTTCCGCTGGGTCCGCCCTTTTATCTATTCTTGGTTAAGTCATGCTACCACCTGTTACACTACACTGCACCAATGGTAAGCTTGTCATAGCTTGTCCATTATTGTTTGTAGCCGATGAAGGGGGACTTATACCAGTTTGCCAATGGCCCAAAACTCTTACGGAAACAATATAAACAATGTCAGAAATTCATGGGGTCGTTGGCATTGGACAAGGAATATAGGAACTATAAGTAGACTTAGGTTCATAACATCACCTTTTATTATTATTATTATTATTATTAATTATTACAATGACATTATTATTCTTATTAGGCGTGGAGGTAGTCGTATGCTGTTCTGCATCTAAAGTTGGCGACATACACTGCTCTGGACAGAGAGGTGGACGTGGCATATTCTGGCAGGCCTTATCTATTGCTAAGGTGCCCATTCCATTGACCGGCTAGGGCTATTTCCAAAAATGGTGACGTGGTAGCAGACATTCAAAACTTAGGTGGTGTTTCCACCGACCTCGCATTGCAGAATTGACGGAAATGTTTATTTTCCTCTATGCCATAGTTAAAATTGATCAATGATCATACAGTAAAATCACAAACAACTAAAATTAAAAAATGGCGTCATGGGATATGTTAAGTACAAACATTTTAGTAGATTTCTATAAAAAGAAAAATTCTAATTTCCGTCAATGTCATTTGCATTCTGCAATGCGAGGTCGGTGGAAACGCCACCTAAGTCTTGAATGTCTGCTACCACGTCACCGTTTTTGTAAATAGCTCTAGCCGGTCGATGGAATGGGTGCCTTACCGTTCACTTGTGGACTTGAGACGCCGCGCCGCGCCGTTTACTGTATTTATTTTCTTCTGCTGACAGGTGCCGGTAACGAGAATCAATATGGACAGCAGCGGGTGTGGGGTGCCATCGGTTTCGGGCTGACAGCCCTGCTCAGCGGTCTGGCGATGGATCTTTGGTCTGAAGGTGAAGAAAAAAACTATACGCCTGCCTTCATCCTAGTTATGGCTTTCACTTTCGTAGATGTCATATTCTGCTCTAGGCTAAGTGTAGGTAAACGTCACATAGTGTACCCTACCTAATGTATTTCGTTCTATAGACAGGCCGACGACGCTTATGGGGAGGTGGGTGCCGAATGGGCTCCAACAATGGCAAGCTTTTGAAATTATTTTATTTCCAACTTGTAGAAATGTGTAAAAAGGTGTAATTACCTTGTTTTCAAACAATTTCTTCTTTTAACTTTAGTAACAGCTGTTGCCTTTATTCAATCATATGTATTCGCAATTCAAGCCACTTGTGTGTAGAAATGCGTCATGATTGGTAAACGTGTGTAAACAATCCATTTTTTTTTGTCTCCCTCAACTGACTACTCTACCCCTTACTACAACTACCCCCGGGAAAACGATGGAATACCATTATTGGCGCAACGAATTTTGAAATTACTTCTTTTCTTGTCAGTGCACGATAGCCACTCACTAGGCTGGCTGTCCATTTCCAAATTATGAGAGCAAATCATAACCAGGAATTCTTGCTGACATCTAACTGAATTCAGTTGGTTAATTAATTAGGGTGGGTCCCACCATGGCTGGTACAAGGGCGTATTTTGCCTCCAATTAGGAGGGGGGGGGGTCAGCGGCCAGATTCAGTGGATTATAACATTAAAAAACATCATTATTTTTAATTCCCACTGTAAACCCATATTATCTAGAGTAAGTTCATTTATAATTTGGGAGGGGGGGGGGTCCAGAACCCCTGAAATCCGCCCTTGGGCTGGTAATTTCGTATAGAATAAGGCACTACCATGCATTGAAATATGGCGGTGGCGTCCAGCATTCCTTACCGACACTTTTCAAGTGATGGTAGGAACCGGCCATAGAATTCAGTTCATCTTCAAGTTATAGCCGGCTGGCTGGTTGGCAGCAACATGTTGCATCGATGCCTCCACTCCCCTAGAACTTGGCACGCCCTCTTCAGCTCCACGTATGAAACTCATCGGGATTTTAAAGTTAGCCTATCTAAGCATTAAATTGAACACTTGGGGCCGTTCCCACCAACTTACAGGAAATTTTCCTTGGGGTAAATGTGAGCCGCAGCAGATACAGCTTGGTCCTATCGACAGTAAATACAATTTTACCTTGCTGAAATTTTTTACTGAGTTCATTTCAATGTTCCCAATAGCAGCTGGTGAGTTAACCATATGAAAGTTTGCAAACAGAAAATTTCCTGGAAGTTGGTGGGAACGGCCCTAAGACTGGAATGGAAGTAGGTTGATGAGGATTAATTCCCGAAGTTATGAATCACCAAAAAAATAAGTACAACGACGAATAAGCATAATAATACGATACATAATTCTGGCTAACGCTAAATTGCACTGTAGCATACAGAGATCAGAAAAATTAATGCAATAATTTTGGATTGCAGCTGCCCAAAATGGGGCATTCTTCAGGGATACTGCGGGATGTTCGATGGGTACTACAAAAGCGAAGAATTGTGATATTCCTATGGTTTACCATACTGGCCGGAATACTCGAGAGCTTCATTATTTACTTCATGTTTTGGTAAGTGGTAGGTACATCCGAGCATTTACGGATTGCATTTAGTTAGAGATACCCTTACAAAATAAGCAAGCAATTAGGTATGTATATTCGAGGGGAGCGGAGGCATCGATGCCACATGTTGGTGCCAACCAGCTGTAACTTGAAGAACAAGTAAAGAGTATATGGTTTTAGAAAAAAAGTATTTAAATTCATTTCAATATTAATACAAACTGCAGTGTGCAGATGTCAGGATCTCCTCAGTAAAGGCCTAACACAATTCTGTTATTCTTAGGTTCCTAGAAGACTTATCTAAAGAGCAAGGCCAGATGTCTTCAATCAAGATATTGGAAGGCCTAATAATTGCAGCGGAAACATTGGGTGGTGAAGTCATTTTCTTTCCCCTGTCTGGGAAAATTTTGGAGCGGCTGGGCCACGGACATACGTTCACACTGTGCTTTTTCACGTACTCAATTCGACTGGGCCTGATTTCGGTGATCCCCTCCCCCTGGTGGCTCGTCCCCATAGAGTTGTTGATGCAGGGCGCCACCTTCGCCCTGTGCTACACCACCATTGTCGTCTACGCCGGGGCAATCGCCCCTCCAGGCACTTCAGCGACAATGCAAGGACTCGTCGCTGGAGCTGATGACGGTATAGGTGAGCAACAACTTAATACTAAGTAGGGATCCACGCAAGGCGATGAGAAGGCAACGAACCCCGTTCCCGTTCTGGCTACCTTCAAAATAACTTGCAGGCGGGGTCAACAACCCCTCCAAAGGATTCCCTGCAGCATATACTACTAGGACTGTGACATGTCAGATAGGATATAATAAAGATAATTTTTTGGTTTCCAATTTATACGTAGTATGAGGAAAGCTTTGTGATGGTCGAAATTTTCGATTCCGAGATTTCAACGGATTTCAACGTTTTCAGGTCCCAGCAACCCAAAAAAGTGGTTTTTACGAAATGTCTGTCTGTCTGTCTGTCTGTGCATCGATTTCCGGGCAAACTACTCGGTCGATTTTGATGAAATTCGGCATGTAGGTTCACAAAAATTATACCTCGAGACCATTTTTTTATTTGGGGGGGGGGGTTTCATTCTCAAAAAACTCCAAAAAAAATTATTTCTCAAAAACGGCTCCAACGATTTCTTTTAAATTCACACATATTCTAGTCGTTCTTAATGTTGATAAAATGCATGGGGTCGCTTACCCCTTGATAGTTTGCTTCTGGGGGTAAAAAAATAAAAATAACTTAATTTTAATGTGAAATGACTAAAAAATAATATTTCTGCGAAACTTTTCTATCGATGATTTCTACCTTCAGGCATGTTTTAGGTGTTAAGTTGAGTAACGAAACCGGACAGTTGGCTTTCCCAAAAACATATTTGCTTTTGCGCAAAAATTTGTTTTTTGAAAAAATGATAGAAACTTCACGCTGAAATACATTGCCTGCCCTGCCATTATTACTGTGTTGTGATGTGTTTTAAATATATTGAAGTTACCACACCTCCAGTGACGTCAGGTGGACACCCCCCCCCCCGAGATATCCGAAATTTAACCGTAGGAAAATTATTTACCATGAAATTATTCATTTTCTCTCCCTACTAATTGATAAATTGGAAAGCATGTTCGAGTAAACTCGGACCGGTTCTTTTATTTTATGCGACTAATAACATATTTTCTCATTGCTGAAGTTATAGTAGACTACTTAGCTATTACCGGAAAGCCGTGGACTCGGGTCTGAGACTGAATGCAAAGAATTTCAGTCGCCAGCTCCTTTGTATCCTTAACGAGTTCATGTCAGCCCAGCTCTTAAGAAATATATATATGCCGGAGCAGAGGTATCTGGGACTGATAAACAATTTCGGGCTGACCTGGGTATAATAGGATTTTTTTGACATTAAATTTCCTTCCAACAAGAATATTTTTACCCCCTATTTCTGGACAGTCAGACATGTTATGTTTCGATAATTTATTTAATTAAAAAGGCCTAAATTTAAATACAAGATACCTAGTGTTAAGCCGCGTTTTTTTTAAAACTGCCAAACTTTTACCTTTTATTATTTTAACAGACAAAATATTTGGCCACATTCAGTATTGACAAGGGGATTTTAAAGATGCCATCAAAATACCTAAAGATTGTGCCACCATAATCATTAATTGTTGAGTCTTTTATATTATCAACGCAATGCACAGTATTATTTCCGCCAAGGAGAAGGGCCGTAACCCAAGAAGTCTCAAACGAGTTAACACGATTGCATAATTGCATTTTTGCAGGAAATTCAATTTTAGTATTGAATTTATATAAATGAACTATGGCCATGAATTTCAGGTTTCGCACTGGGCAGTCTGATTGGAGGTTTCCTTTACCGCGCAGTCGGCGGACGTCTGTCATTCCAAATTTTCAGTGCAGCAGCGCTCGTTACCTGCCTGGCACATGCTGCCCTCTACAGATTTATCCTCGACAGAGTACCTGACATAGGCAAGTAAATAATATTAGCCACCATCTAACAATGCATGGCGGTGCCGTCCAGAATTCCTTGGGCATATGGAAGGAGCCTCCCCGAAGATTGCGCTTATGAGCGATCGGGCGTCCTTGGTAACGGCGGCAATTACCCCGTCGGCCAATCCTTCCACCACCGGGCCAAGCGACGTGTCCTAGGCTTGGACACGTTAAGTAAGTAGTATTCCTTACCGAGACTTTTCAAACGGCGGTAGGACCGGACCTAAGGGTGGCTCCCGCCAACAAAGTTTTTGAACGAAAAGTGGAAACTATAAATAAATAATGACTTTATTATAGCTGAGACCACCCTAGCGGAGTTAGGGCCATAAGGCCCTCTCTTACACTCAACTAGGGGTCAGTAACAAAAACAGTATACATTTGCAATACAAGGTCGATAGAAAAAAAATTCCCTAAGACGAAAACACTGGTCTCACCTGGCACCTCCACTCCAAACAAGTATGTAAGAAAGCTGTTTTTGCCCTTCACTCACTGCAGCGCTTAAAGCACATCCTACCTCAGACCATAACAAAAACCTTTGTCCAAACCCTAGTCTTTCCTATCTTTGACTACGCTGGCACCGTGTACTCAAGCTGCAAGGAGCAGGATGCTCATCGCTTGCAGTGTGCCCAAAATTCGTGCATGAGATTTATCTATCTGGTAAAGCGCAGGGACCACATAACACCATCGTATATCGACAATAATATGCTTAAATTAAAATACAGGCGGCTGCAGCATGCGTTAAATTTAATGTACAAGATACAAACTACTACGGTGCCCTTATACCTGTTTAATCGGTTAGCTCTCTTAAACACGACTAGGAATGGTAAAATTTTTAAAATTGCTGGACATAAGACTAGCCTTTATGGCGAAGCTTTTATCGTCCAAACTACAAGGGAGTGGAATAAACTCCCCTGTAGCATAAGGCCCCAGCCATCCCTTGCCACTTTCAAAAAAAGCCTCAGGTCTCACCTATTAGCTCGGCAAAGGTCGGTATCTCAGCATTAGGCCTTGACACAGTCCATGCTGTTTTGAGATCTTTTTGGGCAGTTAGGCCAATACTTATTGTTTTCTCTCGTTACAGTTTTGTTTTTGTTTGTGTTTTTATTGAATTAGGGAAAATTTAGGACAATACTAACAACACTAAGAATCTTAAGAACTTAGAATCTTGATTATTGTAATACTAACCATTCCTTGCCTTACCTGGGTTGTTAGCCCATAGAAGACTTTCTAGTCTTATGGTTCGCCAAGGTAAAAATAAAGTAGTTATTTATTTATTATTTTATTTTATTTAAAACACTCACTCACACACATACACAAGCATGGGGCGGTTCGAATTTAAGCCTATATAGCCTATATAATATTTGAAATTAGATGCTCCTTGAGTCAAATCCTGAACACAGTGACGGCGAATCTTGAATGTAACGGGGGATTGAGTTTAACAGTAAAATTTAGGAAACCAGGAAGGATGAATGAAACATATGTGTATTGTGGTGGAGAATGGCTAAAAGATGATCACTTCTGGTCAAGCACGTAGCCAGGATTTTATTTCGGGAGGGGCTAACTACCAGGGGGTTGGTATGGAATACCCCCAGTAAAACGGTGGGTCAAGACTTCCGTAATCTGCGGAAGTATCTTGCACTATCGAATCTACTGTAGGCCTATATACACTGGATCGAGCGAGAACAAATATAAATAAACTAAAAATCATTTTTTTCCTTTCTTTTACATTTCGGGAGGGGCTTCAGCCCCCAAAGCCCCCTCCCTGGCTACGTGCCTGCTTCTGGTGTTTTAGGTACGGTTAGAGAGGCTATTGAAGTTCTGTTTAAGGTAAAGTTGGAGTTAGCCTATTTTTTATTTTGAAGACGAACACAGCCAATACACATTCATCCATTCATATTATAATAGAGTAGGATCTGCCCCCAATAACGACATTATAAATGTTTCCTCACATTAGTCACATTACGAGTACCTCTTATATAAAGATTGTCGAATTTGCAGGTGAAGGACTGGGGAGCACAGAGTACAAAGACCCTGAGGAAGCTGTGAAGGTAACGGACAGTCCACTGGAAAAGACCAGTGGAACTAATGATGACAATCGACAGAAATAGGGCGAGACCTTGTGAAAGGAGCCCATTCCTAGAATAAGGACAACAGCTGCTACGACTGGACAAAAGATGGCAGAAATGCTACATTACTATGTACCATAATATAGATGATTTGTAACTGCAAAGGCTTTTACGGCCGGAGTCATATGGAGAACCAGTAGACTCCGTGCTGATAGGTCATGGTCGATATGAAAGTGAACTTTCAAACGTTTCGCCAACAGCTGCTGTCAACATCTTCAGTGGCGCTGCGTAGACTTCGTAGGTTGTACCTCGGCGGCTCCGTAGCGAGTGACTGTGCACTGAGATTTATGTGTCTCTATGATCTATGTCTACACAGCGTCACACACTGAAGGTATCAAACGCGAACGTTTGGAAGTTTACTTTCACTTTCATATCGACCACGGCCCATCAGCCCAGATTCTACTGGTTCTTCAAAATGTTGATGACTATTTTTTCCGTTCACTAAGTCCTCAATGAGACCTAAAATATCATCGATGTTTCTTGCAAAGTTTATTTTTGTAATAAAACGAGGGTGTCTTGAGTGTTCGGCAGTTCTTTAAAAATAATTATAATTTAAACAGGAAATGCAATCTTTGTTAATACGAGCACTGAAATAAAATATTTAAAAAAAAAATATTGTAAAAATAATAAATAAAATAATATTTTAAAATATTATAGTGTATTAACATTTGGCTAATGAATGTACAGTAGGCACATGATGTTTTGAGGTCCAATATTTCAACTACCGTTATTACTATCAGCAACAAGCAACCGGTGCTATACAAGGAAAGACATGGACAAGGAACGACATGCTATTCACACAATCATCCCCTGTCATAGCTTTAGCCAGCAAGTTAGGAATAGGTAACCAAATGAAAAATTATTTTTTGTGTTACAGTACAATATAATTAGGGCATTATAGTTAAGAGTATATATATATATATCTATATATATAGAGAGAGTCCACTCATTGGGTTGTGGTTTTTGTAATTAGATTTCACACTAATGCAGGTCATGGAGCAGTCGAACGGACTCTGACTTTCACCCGAAAGGTTGATGGTTCGAATCTAACACTAGTTGCATTTTCTGCCCATGCTTCGGTGGGCATGTAAAGCTTTCCCAGTAGATTGTAAGAGAGGGCTTTATAGACCTAACTCCGCTAGGTTGGCTTAGTATTAGAACAAAAATCATTATTTATTTAATGCACTTTTTGACTCAATTTCGTTGTACAATATATACCCATACAAATAAAATAGCAGTGCTTGTGGGGAGGGGGGGGGGGGTTCTAAACATCGCCCTTGTCCATTGACACCTAGCGTCTTTTATTATTAGGTTAGGCAGGCTACTTTGAAATAGCATCCAGCAGGTCTGCCTTGGACACCTGAAGACCTTGGTGCAGACGCAGAGGCGTACGCACCGGACTTTCTCCTCAGTCTTCGTGGGGGCCTCGATAAGACAACATCTCCGCCACTGGCAGCCGCTTTGTTATCTAGTTGTGGTGCAGTGATTCAGTGATTGTTCTCGGCTGCTTCTAGTTAGTTGTCATAAGGTGAGTATGTACTTCAACTAATGGTTCGATAGCTTTTAGTATGTGTAAAACATCAACATATGGGTGCATGGTCAAGGTTTACTTTAGCTGAAATTAGAGGATTTAGAAAAACCTGGACTTGGCGGGATTAGAATGGGGCATCGTCTCTAATTTCGGTTGTAACGAGGAGGTTACCCCATCAACCTAAATTTATTTTACCTTAGCCAACCCACTCTACACAAAGTTGCATGAAAATGCATAATATTTAGAAGTGGAAGGTTGCATTTGTAGACCAATATAAATTTTAAGCAAGGGTTGTTTTACAATTAATAATTGCATATATAATATGCACGCCTGACATGTTTTTTCCACTTAAAATGATCATAACCAATAAGTACCTTTGTGCTAAAACTACCGTAAATGCAAAAGTTGGACATAAATAGGGCTGTAAGTAACTCATTGCGAAAAAATGAATACTTTGTACAGTTATAAATAAAGATTCTTCGCCGACCTTTCATTCTTTCTTTTACGTCAAATAAATGATATAGCCCGATGTAGACTGTAACCAAATTTCGTAATTTTATTACGGGTAGCTGAAGCTGTAGAGTAAACCTTTACCATATGTTTTGTATTATAGATGATAGGCTAGAGCGTGAAAGAAAATCAATTCTTTGGTAGCTAAATACCCTACAATATAATGTTGACTTTTCCGATTAAAAAATATATTGTTAGTGTTGAAATAATGTCATATCTCAGTTATCTGGTCCATAATAGGCTGAAAGAGAGGATTACATACCTAGGTACTTCTTTTAATGCCTCTTCTATTGAAGATTGGCGATCATCATGGCAATTTTGAGCTAAGACACTGTTGCTCTGAAAGGGAAGTTGTGCTCTTGCCAAATCACTGCCTCAGGTTTTTCAACCAGGATCCCAGGGAGCCCTCTGTCCTATCTTCCCTTGCATTATTAATTTTGTTTTGCTCATCACATGGCCAAAGTATGCTCTTTTCCGTTTCTTAACCGTCCGCAGCAACCCGGCTTCTTGAATGTATAATAAAGGGAATATTATTTTACGGAGAAAGACACATAATTAGTTGGTCTGTCACTACTAAGCGCGAAGTCTTTCGCAGTTTTACTTAGGCAACAGGTAGGTATGGGCCTTGGGGGTCAGGGTGGGCCTTCTTACAATATTTTATCAAGTATGGGGAATAGAGTTTTCCCCTCTATTCTTCATGCGCATGGAACAAGGGCATTTACCTAGTTCCAAATGACCACAATATTCATAAATCGACTATCTTATTTTCGTAACCTTAAACAATAATAAAGGTAAGTACAATCTCTTTTCAGTCCAATGTTAGTCTTTTAAGATTGAAACTACATATTATTGTAAAATACTCGCCCTCGACCTTGAGTTTATATATTGAGGCAGGACCGCAGGCAGCTTTGAAACCCCGCTAGCTTGCCGCATGGCTATGAATGCGGGCCGTTAATTGCATTATGGCTAGTTGCGTAACAATTCAAATGCGGGAACATTATATTCCTTCATTTTCCATGGGAATTTTACCGTCATTGTCAAATGTAAAGTAGTCGTTAATTAGGAACTAGACCTAACATTCATTTAAATATCATTATTAACTTACTAGTAGGTAACTCCCAGTTGTCTATTGCTTACTATGAAACTTAGTTTAAGCTCATTTATAGAAAGCGGTTTTTCAAGCAGGAAAAACGTAACATGACTTGAGCAAGTTTGAATATTAGGGCAGCGCTTCCTTCTTAATTAAGATCCTGTAAAACTTCGCCCTATGTAAAGGAGAGAGTCAACCCGTACATGCTTACTATAATAATAATAATAATAATAATAATAATAATAATATACTCGTGCGTATATTTACATTTTCGTCGTTTACAATTTTGGTAATATCTGCGCTCGTGCCAAGATAGATGCATATTGTAAATAATGGTCCTAGGATCAAATTTGGGTTGCCTTGACTTTCCCTATCCCAAAGCACGGATGATTGATGGGACATTTGGATAGTCTATTACGAGCATACCAATATATTACAACACAGTAATAACGGCAATGTATTGGGCATCAATAATAATAGTTTCTTCAAAATAATAATTTTTTAATTCAAAACCAAAACTTTTCTAATCAGTTTCTTAATATATTTCACACCTAAGACATACCTGAAGTTTAAAAGTATCGATAGAAAGGTTCCACAGAAACATTATTTTTTTCATTTTTCATGAAAAGTGAATATTCTTGATATGAGAGTGCGTGAGTAAAAACAGAGATATGATTTGTGTGAACCTACATTCCAAAATCCATCGAGTGGTTTGCCTACAAAGCGACGGACAGACAGACACGACATTTCATTAAAAAAACCTTTTTTTGGTGAGGTTATAGTTGCGGAAATAGTGACGACTTCAACTCGCATCAAAACTTAGTTACCAGGTTAGAAATAAAACCTTTTACCTGGAATGTTTTAGAGAACCTACCCCATAATTAGCTTTTCTATTTTGTGATTACCTAGTTTTTTCCAATGGAAATTTTCAACATCTATTATCAACAGTGATATAACATAAGCCGTCATGCGATGGCTAAATTTCTCTAGGCATGGCCCAGGTTCTTTTACTAAAGAAATATAATTATAAATCGTAGCCTAGGTACTTACACGATTAAGAAACCACAAGCGTTGAGTAAACACCATTATATACGATAAAACATAACAATCGCAATAACACATAGCATGTATAACACCTGCCATGTGTTTTACAACACTTTGAATGCGTTAGTGCGTGAACCATACACTAGTACACCTTTTTCGCCATCCATACAGTCAAGCTGGAATAACTACTACAATACGTAATATTGTAAATGTATGTCTATCTGTACGATATGGGATGGACTTGGCGGCTTATCGTACATTCACGGCCTACGACTAGACTGCACAAAATTGTCTGGGAAATATTCAGCAGAGGGAAGCTGTATGTAATAACATACAACAAAAAGTCATTATCCATTATATTTTAATATCATGGCAATTAATTTACACTCTTTATATACATCAGGAGTTGAGATTGTTGAGGTTGTTGTTGTTGTTTCTAACGCCTGCTTTCAGCATTTCTGCTTTAAGCAACCCTGTCAGCCTGGCGGGGGGAGTGAGTCTGTTTGTTTACTTGAGGCACCCTAAGGGCAGACTCTTTCACCTCGGGGAAAGGGGAGTTGACTAACAGGGTGGACCTCCTGATTATAGTGGATTCCGAACCACTTGGGGAACATGGTAAAGTCACACGATTAAATCGGAGGTGACCAGGACTCGACTTATACTGCCTGAGCGAGTTATCATGTCCCACCAGGTTCCCCTGCCAACGCTGTGCACACTACCAAGTTGCCGCAGTTTGGAACATGCTCTGCTCTAATGGAATCAACATGGTAAGGCCGTTGGCAGAGAGATTGTTAAGGTTGACAAGTTACTGCAAGTCAGAGATTCCAACAAGAAGCACCGTGATTCCACAAGCGATGATGCTGATGGCCCCGGTTAATGGACTAATAACACTGTCTCCTGAGCTAAGGAAAGACATAGCTGCAGCCCAATATGGCGATTTTAATACCGGGGTTAATATAATACCATGTCACGTGATGCTATTAATTCGATTGTTTAAAATAAATTAACAGTAAATTTCAGAATTTTTTATTTTTTGATGTTGGTAATCGTCACAAGAGTGCTAAGCGCGGAAAATTCAAATTGTGTTCATTTAAAAATTGAATGATCTTCGGCTATATTTTTGGTGGGTATATAAATATTTTCTGTCTTAGATTTAGACAAATTATTTATAATTCATAATATATCAATTAAAAATAGAAACTTGTTTATTTCTAGGGCGATATGTGTTTGTGTCTATTTGCTACGGCAGCGTCGCGTCAGTTCAGTTCTTCAGTATTGCCAACATCTCAATTTAAAAAATTCTGAAATTTACTGTTAATTTATTTTAAACAATTGAATGAATACCATCACGTGACATGGTATTATATTAACCCCGGTATTAAAATCGACATTATAATCGGGCTGCTGGAAGGACGCAATATGAAACCTCAGGCAAAATACCTGTAGGACGCGGGAAATGGAGCGATATGTAATCTTATAGGCTTCGGTGGCAAGGTGTTATTAGGATGCTTGTACTTGTGCGAGTCTCTACGCGCTATTCGATCGGAGACGTGTCGTAACTCATCACAAGTATTAATTTTCCCTTGCAACTGAAGATGTTGATCTGATAGTTTTTGTTAAATTTTTTGTAAACTTTTGTTAAAGAAAAAAAAATAAGGGCGAAACCAACCCGACCAGGTTCAATTAATAATAAGAGAAGGGCCCACGGGAGGGGAAGGAAACAGGCTGGAGGGGGAGGGGGCAAGCATGGCAGTCACAATCTGAAAAGAACCGGTCCGAGTTTACTCGAACATGCTTTCCAATTTATCAAAATTAGTAGATAGGGAAAATGAGTAATTTCATGGTAAATAATTTTCCTATGGTTAAATTTCCGATATCTCGGGGGGGGGGGGGGGAGTTGTCATCCTGACGTCACTGGAGGTGAGGTAAATTCTAGATAGGTCAGACCAACACATTACCACACAGCAATACTGGCAGGGCACGCAATGCATTTGAGCGTGAATTTTCTATAATTTTTTCAAATAAACATTTTTTTTTTACAAAACCAAATACTTTTCTGGGAAAGCAACCTATCCGGTTTCGTTACTCAATTTAACACCTAAAACATGCCTGAAGGTAGAAATCATCGATAGAAAGGTTTCGCAGAAAAATTATTTTTTAGTCATTTTTCATTAAAATTTAGTTATTTTTTATTTTTATTTTTTTACCCCCAGAAGCAACCTATCAAGGGGCAAGCGACCCCACACATTTCGTTAATATTAATAACGACTACAATATATGTGAATTTAAAAGAAATCGTTGGAGCCGTTTTTGGGAAATAATTTTTTTAGACGTTTTTTTGGAGTTTTTTGAGAATAAAACCCCCCCAAATTGAGTTAGCCCAAAATAAAAAAAAATGGTCCCGAGGTATGATTTTTGTGAACTTACATGCCCAATTTCACCCTAATCCACTGAGTAGTTTGCCCGGAAATCGATGAACAGACAGACAGACAGAGCGACAGACAGACATTTAGTAAAAACCACTTTTTTGGGTTCCTGGGACCTCAAAACGTGTAAATCCGTTGAAATCTCGGAATCGAAAATTTCGACCATCACAAAGCAAACTTTCCTTATACTACGTATAAATTGGAAAGCAATAACTACATAACCCACTAGGTATACCGTAGCGTTTTGCACCACATACGACATAGATTCATACACAAATCGATTAATCGAGTAGGCCTAAACGATTCCATACAGTGTGTGGTCATGTGGATGTGCAACTCTTGAAACAGCTAGACATTTAAACCATTATCGACAACCGCAATGCCTATATAGGCAGGCACAAACTAGGCGGAAATATAACCGTACCCTGGCTTCTTTCCAGAAGAGGAATATACGACCTGCTGCTAAGCTAGGCTAATATAGTCTTACACAACTTCTATGAGCCATACTGTAGGTGGTTAGGCTAACGGTTTGGTTTCTGATGGTCAGAAAGAAAGAAAGAAAATTGTCTTTATTTTCCATATGGGCGAATTTTGGGCCTTTCGGCCCACTCTTACAATTAACCAGACAACTTCGGATTTAGGGGATTTACGCGCTTCGATCTTTACCACGAGGCGGTACAGATTCGTGATTTTCGCGTCTTGGCGACCATAAGGCATCAATTTCTCAGGAGCTTAGCTACTTTGAAGATGTGAAAAACTTTATCTAAACGAAATTTTGGAGCCATCTACCAATGAAGACGATAACCACCATTCAATGCCATTTTTTGATCATTAAAATATTTGTCAACACGTACACGTCTATTTCGTCAACAATAGATTGAGATATTCCAAACTGTCATAACGGTAGTTGACAAGTCACGGAAGTAAGCCGGCTACAGGACCATTGTTAAACTAATTTGCTCCAATTCTGCCTCAAGCAAACTGCTACAAAATTCCCATTGTGGCATTGTATTATGTGATGCAGGTTGCAAATAAAGGAATACTAATATCCGAAATTGTAGGGCGCCATTAAATTCACTCGACGGAACATTCGGTTAGGAGGACCGTACCTCCTACGGAGTACCTACGTCCCATATCCTTATAAAACCTCATGTTCCACGTACATGTGTGTACCTGTTCTTCCTGTGAATCAATTGTGATGGCAGTAGGCAATCGACACGTCTCCTTGAATTACCGGTAAAAGGGTAACGGCTCTTTAATATCTAGTGTTCATCAACAGTTATTGACTACAGTAGGTTAGGGTGCGTTGGAAATATGGATTGTACAATGAAGTGTAGACTAAATAGAAAATACCTAATTGCGGCAACTGAACCTCAGGAATTAGGGAGCAGTCGAAACAGGGCTGATGGGCCATGCTCGATCTGAAAATGTACATACAAACTTCCAACTGCTAGTTGCCACTAAGTCCCTGAAATACAACCCTAGAAGTCTACGTAGCGCCACTGAAGATGTCGACCGCAGATGTTGACGAAATCTTGTAAATTACGTTTTCAGTTCGACTCCGGCCGTGACAGTCTTTGTAGTTACATAGCCTCATTCCTCGCACTCGAACTTGGTCAAGTCATGCTTCCGTCTGTTACATTGTGAGAATTGTAAGATTGTCTCAGCTAATCCATTATCGCTTGTAGCCGGTGTAGGTTGACGTCGAGGACTTGTACCAGTTTGCCGGTGTCCAAAGAGTGATGCGGAAGCAATACCAATAATCCCCGAAAGTGCATGGGGTTGTTGGCATAGGGCAAAGTTCAATAGCTGGGCAAAGGTCAATAATTCACTCCAAGACCTAAGTACCTAGGCTTACGTCCCGAAAAACCCTTCAAACGTTAATATACAAGTAAACCTCGGGAATGGGTGCGGCGAGCCTACTATGCAATTTAGTAATAACTTCACCTGGGGTTAAAAAAAAATGTATACAAGAGAATTTTAGAATTGAAAGTGCAATTTAAAATGGTTTTGTTTACATTTTTAACCCAGATTAAGCTATAGTGAACGGGAAAGTAGGCAAGCTGATGTCAGAATAATATATTTTATTTAATTTAATAAAATTTAAAAAAAAACTACTATACAATACAATGGACACATGGAACCATAAATTTCCTGTAAACACAGTGATTAGTTTCTGCCATTGCTGGTCGAACCATATGTGAAATTGCCCAGCCTATAACGACATTTTAGAACTTAGACCATGCTGCGAAAAGGGCTCGGCATGACCCTGTGTCAAGGCCACAGCTAGTACCGCAATTAGATGACACAGCCCCCCATTCGGTAACAACTAGAGACTGTGAAGACCTGACTGGTCGACAGAGCGTGCATGCATCGTCATCTCCGCTCACCTGCTGACACATGGATATTGTGTACGATATTATTAAACACTCACACTGGCAAACGAGGAAGCACTAGAAATCGGGCTGATAGGCTGTGGTCAATATGAAAGTGAACTTCCAAACGTTTCGTCGGCATCTTCAGTGGAACCCAAACTGTTCCAAAAAGTTACTGCGAAGCCTCTGTGAAACAATGTTTTTTTTTTTTTTTTTTTTTTTTTTTTTTTTTTTTTTTTCCTTCGTGGGGCCTACTCATTTGAGTTCCTATAAGCGTCGACCTAGAAGGTCTTTTGCTTCCACGTTTGCCGTCTACGCCCATCTTATAACACCAGTCTTTTTGATAAATTCTAGTGTTTTTGTGATGGGATTAGATCGGATGGTTTCCTCTTCAGACCTAGGGTGGCCAAGAGTTAGGTATCGAGTTTGTCCCAGCGCTTCACATTCAAAGAGAATGTGTTTAGCTGTTTCTTCTTCAACTTCACACAGTCTGCATCTACTGTCGTTTTTCACGCCAACCCTATGCATGTGTTTGTTGAAGTGGCCGTGGCCCGTAAGCGTGCCCACCACCCTTCTAGCTTGCTCTCTACTTAAAGAGAGAAGCTGATCGGTGAGCTTCTTACTAGGACCCGGAATAACCTTCTTAGCAAATCTGCTTTCCGGGACTTTCTTCCATTCCTCTGCAGTTTTTCTCTGCACCCATTTTTGTACAGAAGTACGGGCCTGGCAATAAGCCATCCCGTACTTAGGTTCTGCACCAATGAATGGCGTTTCTGCACCTTTTCGAGCCAGCTCGTCGGCTCTTTCATTCCCATCAAAGTTCGAGTGCGCCGGGACCCAAATCAGCGAGACTGAGTTTTCCCGACACACCTTTATTAGGAGGTTGGTGCAGTGCCACACCATTTTTGATGTGATCTTTATAGCCCCCACAGCCTTAATCGCTGCCTGCGAGTCTGTATAGATAATAATGGTTTTGCCCTTGCATTCCATTTCCATACACTCCTCTAGGCATTTTATAATGGCCCCTACCTCAGCCTGAAAGACTGTAGCATATTTGCCGAGGCTTAGGACTATGGATTTGTCTACAGTTTCCCCATAGACTCCTCCTCCAGCCCCATTTTCCATTTTCGACCCATCTGTATACCAGACTAGGTCATTGTCCCCTGTTTGATGTTCTTCAGCATTCCATTCTTCTCTAGCTGGAATTCTAGTGTTAAATGGTTTGCTGAATGAGAGCAGGGGTGTCATTCGGTCTGACAGCATTAAAAGCGTGTCTTCCGATATGATATGATATACTAGAAATCGGGCTGATAGGCTGTGGTCAATATGAAAGTGAACTTCCAAACGTTTCGTCGGCGTGGAACCCAAACTGTTCCAAAAAGTTAATGCGAAGCCTCTGTGAAACAATCTTAGAAGTCAACGCAGTTCCACTAAGGCCCGGTACACACGGATTCTGCCAGTCGCGATTGCCGACCTCTCTTCCATCTAGCAATACGAATCTCGTCAAAGAGCATATAATAATAATAGTCTTTATAGAAAAAAAAAAATGTGTAGATACAGTAGAGGATTTAGGAGACACCGTACTTGTCGGGCTTATGGTCCAGCGGTTAAAACGACGCCCCAGGTAGGCTTAGATCGTGGCTTTCGAATCCCGCCAAATCCAGTTTTTCCTCTAATTTCTGTTTTTTTCATTGTGTGGCTAGTAGAAGATTTGTTGTCGATTTCTCGACGATTTCGCCAACTGGCGTGAAGCCGACTGCACGAAAGACAGTAGTCTTCCCCTCGACCCGCCCCGTCAACGTCACAAAACTTTCAGAAATTGCCTTTTCTTTGCACCAACCTATCACCAGCCCATTTGTTCCCATGATAACTTTTCAAGCGCCTCACGCCGGCGTTGGAACGTCTAACCTAACCTAGTCTTTGTATACCGGGCCTAAAGGATGTCATCCACAGATGTTGACAAAACATTTGGAAGTTCACTTTTACATCGACCGCGGCCTATCAGCCCTGATTCTACTGCTTCATCGTCTGACTACCCCCGTGAAAGCCTTTGGACTTATACTCCCTCTGACACTCCACTTGGATAATATTTAGATTAGATGAGGTTGAAGACAATTTGGTGAAATCCGTAATAAGGCGCCCATTCCATTGACCGGCTAGGGCTATTTCCAACAACGGTGACGTGGTAGCAGACATTCAAGACTTAGGTAGCGTTTCCACCGACCTCGCATTGCAGAATCCAAATGACATTGACGGAAATTAGAATTTTTCTTTTTATAGAAATCTATTAAAATGTTTGTACTTAACATATCCCATGACGCCATTTTTTAATATTAGTTTGTTTGTGATTTTACTGTATGATCATTGATCAATTTAAGCTATGGCATAGAGGAAAATAAACATTTCCGTCAATTCTGCAATGCGAGGTCGGTGGAAACGCCACCTAAGTCTTGAATGTCTGCTACCACGTCACCGTTGTTGGAAATAGCCCTAGCCGGTCAATGGAATGGGCACCTATTATTTTGTCTATGAGTCAAACAGGTGCCGCAAGCGGCCAGAGACGTAGGCTCGGGAAAACCCTTTGAACACCCTGTATCACTTCTGCACTAAAATAGTTGCATTGTTCTTATGAAGCCCGCCGATCTGGTAGGATGGCTCATGACGTCTTTCGGGGAGATGAAAGCAGCCCCAAAGTAGTCTTTTCGTGAACGCCACATCGCTGGACAGTCGCACAGGAGGTGTTTTGCCGTTTCCTCCTCCTCACCGCAGTGTCGACAACTGATGTCGCCAGGAGGGATGGCCTTTATTTGCTGCAGGTGTTTGCGGAATGGGCCGCGTCCTGTGAGTGCTGCTACAACAATTCTCAAGCAATTCCTTCGGAGGCCCATTAGTTTCCCTGTCCATTGTTCGTTGGGCTCCCGAATAAAAACTTTTGATTGCCGTAGTGAAGCTGCCTTCCATTCAGTGACAAACCTCTCGTGTGTCTTCCTCTTAAGCACACTCTTGATAGCGCACGTTGGTATCGGTACTATTGGTTCCGGGCCAATTGGTTTTTGGGCACCTAAGGGCAAGAGCATTTCAGAGCAAATCTGATACCCATGTTAATAGTTTTTGTAACAATATCAATTTTAGAGCTACATTTCGATACATATATTAATAATAATAATTCGTGTATTTCTCAACATTTTTAACATATATAACATACATTGTAGGCCCCCTTAACCTAACGTGTGCGGGGTACCTACCAACTCTAGCTGACAAAATGTATTAATATAATAATGACACAAGCATAATCGCAATAACTAAGCAGCAACAATACGTACTTATAGCCATACTGCAAAGTTAGCAGCAGAGCCCCTGGTATACAGGGTATACTCCATACGATGTGCGCTGGCCGTTGGCTGCAGTTTTGAAACATATTCCAATAGTCCCCGTACAATCTCCACCCCAGCGCATTATCCCAATAATACGACTCTTATCAAATAAAGCCAAATGTAATCCAAAACAGGAAACAAATTTTAAAATTGACCTCTTTCGGATAGGAAAATGCTGGTGCCCAACCAATCAGGTCATGAGTCCAAAAGAGCCCAACCAATCAGAACATGGGGATTTGACGACATTTTCTATGGAATTTAAATAAAATAGGCTCGTTTTGCCAAAATTAAAATCTACACCTTAGACAAAACTAGATCTAGATGCTGGTGACACAAAATTCGTCTAAATGATGCAACAGACTGTGCTATAGCGAACTCTCGTTTGATTGCAGATTAATAGGATAATAGGATAGACTGCGCAGTTTGTGCTTACGAGCCCATAAGCCATGTCATGAAGCTGCTGACGTCCCTCCTGCTGGTCTTCGCATCAACAGCAGCGGCGCAGCGCCCTGCCTTCGGCGGCTGCCCCAGAATCAAGTCTGCCAAAAATGTCAAAATAGATAAGGTACGTACGGGTTAATTTTAGGATTATTGCAACATCTGCAGCCGTAGCACAAGCTACATAGTTATAACATATAACATAGTTAAAAATATGGAAAGTGTAAATAATCGCTTCAAATGTATCGTTAAGGCAAACTGCTGGACGGCACCGCCATCTTCCTATGCATGACAGTTTACCGAGACTTTTCAAGCGATTATGGGACCCACCCTAAATAAACCACAATGAAGGTAAATTTAATTACGGAATTTAGAGGGTTAAAGCGAGCATGATTGAAAACAAATAGGGATGGGCATTCGTAACGGGACCGATACAAATGCCGAAGTGAACAATTCAGTATCAGTCTCCCTACCAATAGATATAGGCTATGAAAGAAATCGGACTCAGATAAGAAATGAACGAATGATCTTTCTAAACGATTCTTCTGCTTTCTTTTTATTATTTTTTTAAAGTTGTTCAAATAGTCTCCCGGGTAAGTTTTTCTATTCCGCCCGTGCTATGCCTACTCAACTTCTAAACTGTGGCGTTAGTGACATCCTATACGGTATGTATTAACATGCTGATGACCATTTCTTCTAATGTACTCATCTCATTGATGGCACTACTATCTATGTTTCCGATTTTGCACAGAAAACAGATGGTGGGGGCGACCATTTCCCTCTTAGGGCATTTTCAAAATAATTGGGGCGGTTATGGGCTTCCAAAGTCAGTACGGGACAGTGAGAGCAATGGACAACTTTCCTAAATCAAACATGGCGGCCCTCCACCTCACTGTGATTGATGCGTCGCATTCCCATAGTCATCTTATGGAGAAAGGCGCAGTCCGCACAACAACAGGGTCACCACTGGCAAGAAAATTGAAATTGTGCGGGCTACACTCCGTAAGTTGAGAATAAAGCTGCGCCGGGCCAATAACAACAAGGCTCAGCCATCTCTGATTTTTTGTAGGAAAGTTGTCCATTGTTATTACTAATATCTAACAAAAATCAGTTGAGAAAGTATGCATTATGGTAGATATCAGCTTAGTGACTCGGAAACTAACAGGCTTGGGTACACATTATGTCATACTCATTACTGACATTGTACGCCCCCCTGTGATAATTAGTACGCTAAATAAACTCATTATCAAGCGCCCATTAATTACTGCCAGGATCATACTGGAGGCAATTGCCTCGGGAGTCGTGTCACAATCCGCGCTGGTTGGTTCTGCTTCGTTCAATTGGCCTCAATGCGACCACAACAAATCACCTCGTGGTTTGGCGACAAAAAAGTAAACAAAGTCTCGTAAATAATCGTGAAAGGTCGTCGATGGGGCTGCGAAGAGTCACAGCAAGCACGCAGTTCACGCATCAGGCGGCCCTTGGGATTCCAACCAGTTGCTATTGTTACATTAGCGCAGAACAACCCTATGTTGTCATATAACCTATTGGTAAACTAAGTTGAAACATACGTTACAGCAGAAAAATCACGATAAGCTGCCTGAGGCGTACTGCGCAAGGGTAACGCGAACATCAGTCTTCTTACAAATGATATAGTCGATAGCTCTATCGCATTGACTCAATTGACTGAGACACACTGTGCAAGGATTACGCGAACAACAGACATCTTACAAACCGAAATTAGACTTGTGGTCCAGCGGTTAAGACGACGCCCCGGTAAGGCGCGGTCTCCACCGACCTCGCATTGCAGAATGCAAATGACATTGACGGAAATGTTTGTTTTACTCTATGCCATAGTTAAAATTGATCAATGATCATAGAGTAAAATCAAAAACAAACAAACTAAAATTAAAAAATGGCTTCATGGGATATGTTAAGTACAAACATTTTAATAGATTTCTATAAAAAGAAAAATTCAAATTTCCGTCAATGTCATTTGCATTCTGCAATGCGAGGTCGATGGAAACCCCGCCTAAGTCTTGAATTTCTGTTACCACGTCACCGTATTTGTATTTGGCACTAGCAGGTCGGTAGAAACCGCGCCTTAGGCGTAGATCGTGGGCTCGAATCCCGCCAAGCCCAGTTTGTCTATATCCTCTAATTTCGGTTATAACGTGGAGGTTACCTCTTCTGCAACTCCCTCAGCGTCATTGACGATCTTAGAGCAAAAATGCTACAATGGATAGGACATGTGCACCGGATGCCGGACTACAGCCCCCCCCCCCCCCCCAAAGGCCGCGTGGGAAGAAATCCCCCTTGGAAGAAGACCAAGAGAAAGACCTAGGCGAAGATGAGCGGACCAGTTTCAGGAGGACCTCCTTCGAGTTGTCGTCGAGGCAGCAGATTGGACAGCAGCTGCTGAGGATCGACAAAGATGGAGGGAAATCGTCAGAGCGGCCAAAAGTCCCCCTGGGCTGATAGCGCCTAATTAAGTAAGTAAGTTAACTATTCAACCAAAGTTAATTTAATGTAAGTGCCATATATACCATATAATACTAATATCATGTGTCAATTTACGTCTGAAAACTAAAATGTATGGGATTATTCTCAGTTTTTAGGTAGGTGGTATGAAGTGGAGCGATCATTTTACATTTACGAAGTCTCGACAGCGTGTACTACAGTGGACATTTCGAGACCTAATAATTCTACCAAAGAGCTGTCAATTGCCATAAACTCATACAATAGATGGTAAGTTATGAAACAAGGAATTATTGTTTTATTACTAAGCCAACCCAGCGGAGTTAGGGCTATATAGCCCTCTCTTACACTCAACTAGGAAGGCCCGGGACTACCTGCTTTACATGCCCTCCGAAGCATGGCCAGAAAATGAAGCAAGTGTGGGGCTCGAACCAACAACCTTCCGGGTGAAAATCAGAGTCCTTACCACTAATCTACATGTCCTGAGTTATGTGAGGATTTATGCTTCCTTCTTACTTCTTAGTACAGGGCTTCCAGCTCAGGTGATGCCGACTGCCTGATGTCTCAGAAATGCCCTTGACGCTAGTGCCCACATGTTCGGAGTGCACAGGATCTTTTGATGTGCGCCCTCCTTTTGTCCAACCTGATCCCGTAGTTTGAGGATCTATATAACTACATAGTTCTGTCGCCACTTTCCGGCCATATCTGATATACTGTATATCATGCAGTAAGGTTGCATTCTACAGACTGTAGAGGAAGCTAAAATATCAAGTTATTTTCGACTGAGGCTACTCTACTTGGGGAATAGGATATAGACTACTATCTGACAATCTGACTATCACGAGGTATCGCTCACGGGGAAGAGGAAGAATAGAATTAACCTATGAACATGATTCTTTTACTTCTTAAGGACGAGAAGAACAAGTACAAGTTCGGGAAGCGCGAAGCCAATCGGGGACGGTAGCGCAGTGTTGGATTACACGGTCGAGTCCAGATTGCCGGGCCCGCTGGCTCGACTTCTCCCCGGAGCCGGGCGCTACGCCGTGCTGGCCACGGACCACGACACCTACGCTGTCATTTACTCGTGCTCCGATTTAAGATTATTCCACGCAGGTAAGCAAGCAAGCAGTAAACATTAAGTTTAATTCGAAATTTGAGTTTTTGGAAAAAACTTCACAAGTCGGGATTCGAACGCACGATCTACACCTATCTGGGGCATCGTCTTAACCGTTAGATCACAAGCCCGACACAACTCACAAGTACAGTGTCTGCTAAATCCTCTACTTAAATATGCTCTTTGACCAGCAGGCCCCAAGGTCTAAACGCACACGCAAAAAGCGCATGTACTCGAATATAAAAAAAAACACGCACTGGCGGATCCATGTTAATTTAATAAGCTTTGCCCCTACATGCTCGGCAGATTTACGCATAGGCTACCACTGTAATATAACAAGCCACCATTGATAGGGTAGGAATCCAATTTACCATTGGCGGTAAATTCAAACTAAACCTCAGAATTAATTACTATTACTGTAACAATCCAGTCTAGACAATGATTTTGGGGACATTTAAGTTGAACGCACGGAGTTCTCAGTCTCCCTTTCGATAAACTTGTAATAAAGGCACAGGGTGTACTTCCTCCTAGGCTCAACAGCCCCCTTCGCACCCTGGATCTCCCGCGGATGTCGTGTGCTAGACAAATAATTAGCCAACTGACTGCAGGTGCGGTAGTAATAATTTTTAAATGTTTTTACATTTTCAGATTTAATATGGATTTTGGGAAGAAAGTCCGAAATACCAGTCTGGGCAAGAGCAGAAGCCTACGACGTGCTAGCTGCAGCAGGACACAATTCAGACCATTTAACGTTATCTAAGAACAAAGACTGTCCAAAATTATAATATACTTATAAATTCAGATGTGGTTCATTGTATATCTAGTTAGGTCAAATATAGGAATAGGCTACTTGACAGTTGAAACAACAACCTATAAAATATGTCAGAGAACGAGCTTAATAGGTTAACAATAATAATAAACAATACGTTTTTTGAATGAAAAAAATTGTAAATATTGAAACAATTGAATTAGTACCATCACGTGACATGGTATTATATTAACCCCGGCATTAAAATCGCCATGATCGTGCTGCAGGCACATCAAATCCTCCTGCAGTCTCAGCCACTGCCAGGGTCTCGAATGTGCAGGTAAAACCATAGCTGACAGTGTTCTCTACCCAGGTGAAAATTTACAACAGACAGAAGCTCCGTCACTCACACAGTCAGCACAGCCCACAGGACGATCTTTTAATGAATTAGGCCCATATTAATGGAAACTTACCTCACGGAGTCCAAGAGGAGCTTCAACATTTTCAATAATAAAAGTGCCAAATGCAATCGGTCAACAGAGGCATGGGCGATGGGCACGGGCAAAGCAAGTAAGTCGTGCACCGGGCAAGCTAGCGCGCGCATATATACTATTTATTTCATTCAAAACTCACAAATTAAGTATTTTTCTCAATTAAAATTGTAAGTTCCCACAATTACTGAATTTAAAACACATTAAAGAAATATTAAGGGAAAAACATAGCAAAAATTATAGTCACATAGCATAAACATAAACAATGGACACTGGAGTCTGGACAACCTTCGTAGTCGCCATTTTGATTTTTGACGCTTGATATTTCCCGCGTAAACCAGTTAGCGCTTCTATAAGTTCAAAATGTTGTAATATTTTTTTATATTTTGTAATAAAATAAAATAATTAAATCTAAATTGAACAGTATTATATGAATCATACAATAATATCAAACACTTCGTAAAGATTAGTTGTAAACTATAGTATACAAGTATATAGTTATTGCCGCATTAACCCGATATTAATTAGAGGGTGACCTGAGTACGAAACACTCCAAAACACTCAATGACATGGCTAGGCAGGGCCGTGCCGTCCATTGAGGCAATGAGGCAGCCGCTTCAGGCGCCACGCTGCGGGGGGCGCCAAATTGGACAAAAATGTATCCTAAATATACCTTCTAGATTTTCTTTTTATTGAAAACAAAAATTTTAAATATTGACATGAATGCAATATAAAAAAGAATAAAATTTAAAATAATTGTAAAACTCAGAACTAAACAAACTATTTCAAACTTTTTGGCGGCTTTTCAGTCGATACTCGATAGGTAAGTGTTTCTTGTTTACGCGTGTCGCGTGGTATCATGTTTGTTTACAAATGGCGCTTGGTTAATTTTTAAAGGCCCAAATTGGTGTTTTTTTATTTTCTTGCGAAAAATATCTTTGTGTTAAATTTAAATTTAGCTTCCTCCCCTAATACTCTGCCCTTCCCAATGCCCCAGTGACTGGTGAGTGCTTTCCGACCCCGTTGGGCTGACTTAAATACAAAGTACAAATCCTCTATACAGACGCCGTGGGTAGCTTTTGTGAACAATTACCTTACCTAGCTACATACTGTATAAAGTATAACTTATGGTAAGTAAATTTGAGCAGTAGGCTACATATAGTATATGTATTTATTTATGTATGTAGCTATGCTATTGCATATTTCAGTGAAGGAAGGGTAGCGCGTTTGCCTTGTACACTACAATAGCTAATTTATTTACTGTAAGTATTTAGGCATTCATTGCCATGGTTGCCGGTTTCCATTGGCTAGTATCTGTACTGTATGTGTGGGTGTGCATGCACTATGCACGTAGAGCTAAAGCCTAAACTAATGGATGGATTTTGATCAAACTTCACACATATATTAAGGGACACGAGCACAAAACAGAAGGATTGCAAATTTCACTGCCCCCAAAAATCAGGTTTTCAATTTTTTTTCCTAAAAAACGGCTCTAACGATTTTGATTAAATTTTAAGAGATGTTAGTCATAAAAATCAATAAAAATACCAAAGTCACTTCCTCCAGAAAATTTGTGTAATTCAGAAAATAATTTATTTCAGTGCAAGCATGTCAGAAAAACGTGGAAAATTGTCCGGATATCAGAACAAGCTAAAACGACAGAAGAGAGAAGAAGAAAATATAAAGTTGAGTAAAGCTATGAAGGCCTTCACCAGCAACAATAATTCAACCGAAGAATCGCCTGTGATATTGAATTGTCACGCATCCGAGCCGATAAATGATGATACACCATCGGGACCATCCAGTTCTAACGAAGTCTCTGAATTAAGTTCTGACCCAGCCTTATGGGGATTTTCAATTACTTCGGCAATTCGTCAAATATTGGTAGAAAGGGGCCCGCAACAAGTACGACAATTCCAATTTCCAGCCAACAGCTCAAAACGTAGATTTGTAGCATCAAATTATGAGATGGTTTTGCAAAATGGCGAAGTTGTACAAAGAAATTGGCTCATTTATTCTGTTTCAAACGACTCCGTGTTTTGTTTCTGTTGCAAACTTTTTGATCAGTCAGACGTCTCTCAATGGCCAAAAGCAGGCTTTTCCGATTGGCAGAATATTGGCAGAACCCTCAAGTCTCATGAAAAATCGAAATACCACAGGGATGCCTTTCGAAAATGGAAAGAATTTAACTCAAGATTGCGGATGAAAAGAACCATAGACGATGAGTACCAACGACTTACTGAAATGGAGATTCAGCACTGGAGAGGAGTCATTAAAAGAATAATTTCTTTAATTAGGGCGTTGGCAACGCAATGTTTAGCTCTGCGAGGATCAAATGAACATTTGTTTGCCGAAAATAACGGAAACTTTCTTAAATTTATAGAATTTCTTGCAGAGTTTGATCCTGTTATGGAGGAACACATTAGAAGAGTTCAAAGGGCATCAGACAAACCGTCTGTTACTTATTTAAGCAACCGTATACAAGATGAATTGATTCAATTAATGGGGCAAACTGTTTTAGAAAAAATTTTGGAATTAACAAATACAGCTAAGTATTTTTCAGTGATAGCAGATTGTACGCCTGATGTAAGCCATACTGAGCAACTGTCCTTAACAGTAAGAATTGTTACCCTCAACAAAAAAATTAAAAAGTATGAAATTCATGAATTTTTCGTTGGGTTTTTTGAGGCTACCAATTCGACTGGTGAAGCTTTGGCTGAGCTTATTCTGGCGCATTTAAAGAAATTGGGATTCACGTTGAAGTGGTTAAGAGGTCAGGGATACGACAATGGCGCCAACATGAAAGGAGTGAGAAAAGGTGTACAAAGTCGCATCCTTAAAAATTATCCTCGAGCTTTTTATGTGCCATGTGCAAATCATACTTTAAACCTTGTTGTAAATGATGCGGCTTCATGTACCTTGGAAACCACATCATTCTTTTCTACCGTACAAGAACTATATAACTTTTTATCCGCTTCTACAAAGCGTTGGGAGGCCTTAAAAAAACATGTCACTCAGTTGACTATCAAACCCTTGAGTGCTACTAGATGGTCTAGTAGAATCGATGCATTGAAACCACTGAGGTATCAACTAGGCGATGTGTATGACACATTGATAGATATCATGGAAGATGAAAGGACTGACGAAGAGGCTAAAGTAAGAGCTAGAGGGTTGGCTAGAAGCATTAATAATTACAAATTTATCTGTGGGTTAGTTCTGTGGTATAATATTTTATTTGAAGTGAATGTGGTTTCCAAGTTACTTCAATCAATTACAATAAATCTTTCGGACTGCGTAACACTTTTATCAGAGACAATTAACAGGATTCAAGCATTTAGAGAAGCAGGGCTGGAGCATATAAAAATTACAGCCAACGAAATCGCAGACGAAATGGAATGCAATAAGGAATTCCCTAAAGAAATGGAGGTAAGGGCCAGAAAAAAAAAGCGACAATTTGATGAAAAAGCAGAAGATGAACCTTTAAATGAAGAAAAAAAATTTGCTGTAAATTTTTTTTATTATATTTTAGACAAAACCATTACTTCATTGTGTGAGCGATTCCAACTTCTACAAAATCATAGTAAGAATTTCCAATTTTTATATGATATCTATAAAATTAGAGATATTGATGACGAAACTCTTGAAACTTTTTGTAAAGAACTTGGAAATATTTTAACAGCTGACAATGAATCTGATATAAATGGAATTGATTTACAAGATGAGTTGCGTGATGTGGCCCGTTTATTGCCTAAATCCATGAAGCCTTTAGACACTCTCAATTATTTAGTGGAAAACGAGTTGGAACCGTTGTACGCCAACCTAATTGTGGCCTTACGAATACTCCTCACCCTGCCCGTATCTGTTGCGAGTGGGGAGAGGAGCTTTTCAAAACTGAAAATAATTAAAAATTATTTAAGAAATTCTATTAGTCAACTGAAACTGTCCAACTTAGCTGTAATATCGATTGAGTCTGGCTTGGCCGCCACTCTCGACTATACTGATTTGATTGACGAATTTGCCAAATTGAAAGTAAGGAAAGTAAAATTGAAGTAGCCTAATATTGTTAAAATGTACCATTATGCCAGTAATTACTTTCCATTTTATGAGGAGTTTCATGAAGAACTAGGAAAATTCTTTTTTATAACTTCAATGCGTAATAAATAATAAATTTTTCTCGATGAAGATGGTTTTGTTTTTATTTGGGAAATATATTATGTACCTATGGTGCTATACATATATTATATATAGGGCCTATACACTATATACGTATATATAATATATGCATACAAGAGGGCGCCATTTTCGAACCTTGCTTCATGCTTGAAAAATCCACGGCACGGCACTGTGGCTAGGCTATTATACTACTAGAATGTTGAGAAATCTTTTTATGGGTGCGAATGGGCTAGTGATTGGTTGGTCACAATAAAAAATACAGTCTATTTCTGAACGCACGTCTAAGTCATTGGCGTGTCGTCACTGGCATGTCGAGGGAAAAACTGCCCACCTGCCATAAGGCGCTGACAGAAATCTGTTGTGTGGTTTGTGGGTTTGCGTTTGCACCAGCATATTTGGAATTAGCACCCACGAAAACGTACTCAGAGGGTCACTGGCGTGCGAATTGTCCGTGTGTACCACTTCACCGTACTGTAACTATTTTGCATCCAGTGGGTCTTTTGTAAGGCAGACACAAAGTTCGCCACTGGTTATTTGTTTTGAGTTTATTAATATCACTAATATCAGTGGGCCTACAATGCATTATTTACTACTGCTATGTAAGAAGCATTGATTTAAATTAATATGGTGATAATAAAAAATATGTGGATTATTAAAATTAATATCTTGGAGAACAAAATAATTTAAAATACACTTAGACTAGTAGGCGAAGGCATGTTCTGCATAACCGTAAAATTGCAGAAATTATGACCGCACATATGATTTTACACAATTCCACCAATTCATGTGGCTGGTATAATATGCAATAAGATATTTTGTAACTCCCGAAGGAATTCTGAAAACATAGCCGAGAAATAGTTTTAAATTATCACTTTTTTTTCTTTTTTAGAAATGGATTATTACGCATTTTGACAGAAGTAAAACTTAGGTTTTTCAGACAAAGGATATGGTTGCAACTAAGGGGGACCCCTGGGGGTTTCTATTTCTAGATGCATTTCTTCAATTCTGTTAAGTGAATAATTTAAAGACAATGAATAATCGTTACCACTCCAAAAAAGGCGGGGGCAGAGGCCCCCTGGGGATTCGGTATCGAAAATTAATAGTGGAAATATCAGCTAGTCTAATTTGCAGCATCGAGTACCGTACCGTATTGATTAGCGAATCGATCGATTCGATTCAAGCAACTGCAAGCTTTGGGACCGGTGGAAAACATTTTAAAATAGTTTAGGAGGGAAGTGTAGGAAGTCATGGAACACATTGTTTTTCAGTCTTCTAATGGCAACGAAATAGTGATCACACATTATACAAAGCGTATACCTAATACAGTTTTGGCAAAAATAACGCGGGGCTATTCACTATCCGGAACTATTTGAGTTAATGGCGCCAAACTTGGACATGATCACCACTACTATTATTGGATTGCATTAGCCCTATGAATTTGTCCTGTTCGTATTTTGAGGGGGGGGGGGGGTTGAACCCCAAACCCCTCCTTGATACGATCTTATGGCTTGTCTGGCCTTGTATATCCAAGTGTGTAGCAAAAGTATGGTAATGTATTGTATAATCAGACCAATATACAAAACGTATATTATGAAATAAAGAATTTTGTGCTAAACACTTTTTTATATTTATATTTTTTACAAGACAATCTGCTGTAATTTGGGTTACTACACACTACTATAGTGCGAATAACGGATGAGAAGGGTCAGCAGTGTCCCTGTCCTCAGCTTCCAGCTTTTTTTCCACTTCCTTCATTTTTCTCAACCACTTAGTAAACATGGCTACCTGAAAATAATTTACAATTGTAATAACATATCGTAATTTACTTTTTTATGTAATCATGGCTAATATTGTTGTTAAAAAAATTAACCTAGGATTAATTCCTGAAATATCCAACCAAAAATGTTATGGTTTCTCATTAAATTATTTTTGAAGTGGTAACTTCTTTTGGCGCGCTGAGCACTTTAGATGAGGGTAAAAAGGAGAATTCAAAACCGCCTTGAGATGATCAATATAAGAAGACAAGGCATCTAGGGTGTGTTCAATGATAAACGAAAATGCCGCCTTTGAGAACGATTGGGATTAGTTTTTTAAACTAAATTGCTGATCTATTTGAAATATCACACCTTTGTGAAGACTGTGTAATGCGTCGGATCACAAAATGGGGTACCTCTTCTTCTTGGACTGACGCTGACTAAGCCTTGTAAGTACCAGGTGTCCGTGCCTTGGTCGAGAAAGGCTAGCCCCCCACCACTATCCCCGTTACATACGCCACTGCCTGCAGATGATAAAAAACAAAAAATTTAAATAAGTAATTCAGTATCCATGACGTAGATATAATATCTAAGAAGGTAGCTAATTATATAATTAGCGATATGCTATTCCCTATTTCCTTATGTTATGTTTTAATTGTAATAATCGACTTTCTTGGGGTATACAATAGCTTTGTTAGCAGTTTGTAAGGTAGACTAACCCTTGTGTCGTTACTAAGGCTACCAGATTCATGAAATTCAAAGCCGGACATGAATTTTTTATTGGACTAAGATTCCTGCAGGAAAGTGGTTATACCTACATCATGTACAATATAAATAGTATACACGTTCTCATTTCTCAACGTTTAATGGACCATAAGTAAGTAGGTACTTATTACTACTGCCTTTAAAAATTTACTTTTAACAGTAGTTATGGTTAAATTATAAAAATAATAAGTTTTTGACATCTCTTAAAAGGCCCACAAATGAAACAATTTTCTCCACTTTTCAAAATTTCTAGGGAGTCCGGACAGGGTACCTGGAAATCGGGATTGTCCGTACTGATTCCGGACATCTGGTAGCCTTTCAGTCGTTACTTACCGTTCGTGTAGCCTGCACAAAAAGTGGTGTAAGTGACAAACTTTCGGAAGTCCCTGCTTTGCTGGTCTATACATTGGTCGTCTGGCATCACCGGAAGCCTAATACCTCTCAGTTCATCTCCGAACGTGTCGTTTTCCGTCAGTCCCCAACCTACAACCTGTACAACAAAATTTAAGAAATAATTTTTTAAGCTAGGCACATACTGCAACGGTTATTCATCCAGTAGTTTACATTGATGCACATATTTTCTTTCTTTCTTTTCTTTCTTTCTTCTTCCCCCCCCTTTTTTAAAGGTTAAATCGCGTATAAACAATTTAATTCATGCATCCGATTAACTTCTTCAATCGCCTCAGTCATCTGATAGGTACTAGTGTGTCGAGTTACGACAGTAAGATACTCGCACAAGTAGGCGACAAGCACGCTACCGCCTTGTCACCGAAGTCGCTTTAGAACGTAGAACTTGGAACTCAAGGGAACGGCCCAAGACAGAGTTGCAAGGAGAAAATAACTTTTCTGCAAACCAATCGAAAGATTCCGACTAAAGAAAATATTTTTCACTTACGACTCCACTATTGCCCGCTTGCAGTTGTTTATCAACATAGTTCTGACCCCAGTCAATACATATGGGCACTACATTTTCATTGAACTGTAGTGAGGTCTTGAGGATCAGCACAGAGAGGTCGCCATTGTAGTTGCCACCGGCGTCCTGGTACGTTTTCAGCATTTCGATTTTCATAACCTGAGGCAAAAATTTTTAGTAGCGTATAGGAAAAAAAATAATAATAATAAGCTGAGAAATCCAGAATTTTGATAAGAATGTCGAGAATAAGATGTAGTAGCCAACTCAATTGACAGGAGGAGCATGTTGTTCTTAAAATAAAGCACTAATTCCCATTTACTGTAGGCTACATATTATAAACTGCAACATTCGGTACGTCTATTCTATATTTCTATAGTTCGATATACTGCAGAAGAGATGAGACTTACGTACGCTACGTGTTACATTGTAATTGGGCTGTCAGTTACATTTTATTAAATCCCTCCACAACCCATATTAACTAACTTATGATATATATATTTTCAAGTTTTGATGGGCCGCCATCTTGAAACAAAATGGAGGATCACGCTGGTTAACAAACTTGAACAAGACATTTGTATGATAACTTTTTGTGCCAAGTTTAAACAAAATTGACTATCTATCGAAGTTACAGTGTTTCCTAAAATCAATTTATGCATGCATACATACGTATACTCGTAGTACAGTACATAACCTGTTTTCAACATTCGGAACAGGGGGGGGGTTTAAGGCTCAAGGGGTCATGAAATGAAAAGTTATGAAGAAATTGTCCGGATTTCAAACATCAGTATTAGAAAGCAACAGGAGACAATGTATGGCTTCAATAACTTACGTCAATAATTAGAGCTTGTTCACCAGGCCTGTCCATGTCTCTGTAGTACTTTTGCAATCCCACTTTCAGCTTGTCTGGAGGGGTTTGCCAAGTACAGTGGGCCGCTGAAAAATTCACCAAACATTTGTTTTCATACAAATATATGCTTCCGGCATGCGCATTTCCTGGAGAGATCGAGTCCCTAATGCTGAGGTTCTGAGGCGAATGGATACAGAAGCCAAGTTGCTGCTGACGGTTAAGAATCGGAATCTAACATAATTCGGCCATGAGGATCTGCATGGAATAATCGAAGGAAAGATACAAGGACAAAGGGCTCCCAGCAGAAGAAGAACGTCCTGGTTGAAAACCCTGAGGCAGTGGTTTGGCAAGAGCACGACTTCCCTTTTCAGAGCAGCAATCTCCAAGGTCTGAATAATCAGATTCCATTTTCCTTGAGATTTACTTATGATAGTGACTAGTATCTGTACTGGTATGCTTGTCCATTATCGCTTGTAGCCGGTATACGTTGACAACGAGGACGTATACCAGTTTGCCAATAACAAAAAAAATCATGCGAAAACAATACAAATAATGTCCGAAATCCATGGAGTCCAAATCCTTCAGGACATGAATGAATGAATGAATGAATGTATTAAATATAGAACAATTTAAATACAATAATTGTAAAGCCGCACATGAAGACCTATAACAATTTACCCTACTCTAAAACTAAAGAAAAAAATTCAATTAGACTTAATATAACTTATTAAACTACACTTACATATTAATAACAGATCTCTCGTAAACACATAACAGTCTAGTCCACTATTTCAAATAAAGATTCCACCTCTTCCCGTCTCATCAGCCATTCCCGGACGAATTAGGAAAATTTATTTATTGACAGCGACCCAGGACAAATATTAAGTAAGTTAAATAATTTTGGTGCTATATATTGGTAGGATTTGGTAAAATTTGCTATGTATGCTGTAGGTACTACAAGGTGCTCCATTCTTCTAGTATTTGCTGGTCTGGGTCTCTGTACCATGTCCCCACTGATGGAGTAAAAAATTGGCAATGTCTTGTATAAGAACAAGTGCCGCAGCGGGAATAAACCGAGAGTCGCAAAGAGAGGGAATGATGGCCAAGTTCTAGGTTTTTTGACTATTGTTCTAAATAAGGTATTTTTGGGTAACTACAAGTGAATTTAAATTTGTAACATTATTACTAAGTTACTTGTATTACTGTTAGTGGAAACTAGCCTTAAAGCCAATGGATATATACGGTAGAATAGAGTAGGTAGGTACCTGTCAAGACAAGACGCCTGCTGATGAGGCTCCCTCCACAGGAGTGTTCCCATTTGCCTTCGTCTAGGTGGAACAGTAGAGCCTGCCATGGAAAACTTTTGGCTGGCACTTTTGTGCCATGGACCACTAGTGGAAGAGCTGTTGGACTCTTTCCGCAATCTGAAAAATAAAATGATTATTTGTTTCCACACCCCAACAATGAATGAAATCTGATCTTGGAAAGATGGTACCTATATAGAATCAAGGTTTTCCATAGTTTAGACTTGCACTATATCCAAAGTGACAGTCCTCCTATGTAGAAGAGTGACTCCGTGAGGCTTTGATATATAAGGGGCATGAGGCAGCAGAACCCCCGAGGGGGGGGGGGGTCGGGCGAGGAACTGACACGTCTGAACAGACCAACTCGAACCTTTCAGTGGTTGTAGACTTGTGTAGACTTGTAGTCTCATTGTGTAAAAGCCGCTAGGGAGTACGCATACGAACAGTGTTCAAGGTGTTCCTCATTAGCTAAACAATGCTATGGCACGGGAGCTCATAGAGGATTTAGACCTGAAGAATGCTGGAGGATCCTCTCTCATGACCACTGCTCTTGTGCGATGTTGTGGTCAGCAGCATGCCCGGCTGCAGCTTATTCCCTTTTAGTGAATATTAATCGTGTTGGGTGGAAACTCAGCAAACTCCTGACCTGTACCTCCTCGCGGTGAGGGGCGGGCTATGTCAACATTCAATGACGGATAACACAGGCAGGTACCGAGTGGGGTTCGGTCAAAGACCCCCCGCCTAACTCCGTGGAGTTAGGGCATGGACACCCTCCTGTCCATGGGAGATGAAAAGCTCCCTAAAGGCGGACGAACTGGATCCTGGCAACAGGTGACGGTCAACGGCATAGGATGCGGAAGACAAGGGGAAACCACCGCATTATAGGCCCAAGTGGCCCAAGAACCAGCAACCATGTATAATTCGAGGCATCGAAGTCACATGTTGCTGCTAACCAGCCATCCGGCTGTGACATGAAGAAGAGGGGTGGAAAAGTTTTCCTTTTACCAGGGCCTGCCCGCGGGTTCTAGAGCCCAGAAGCGAGATTCTGCGCGAGCCCCCCCCCCTCCCTCCCGCTTAAGTTTACCGTTAGAACCTATCGAAAGATAATTAGAGGAGAACTAAAAAATCACCAAAATAACCATTAAGTCTTTGTAATTATTGTATACCTATTAGGTAACTTATAAACTAAACTAAATTAAAAATCCAATATCAAAGCGACGGAAATGTTCATTTGCCCTGTTGCCTTAGAAAGAACCATTTTTTTTTTTTTTTGAGAATGACCACACATAAACATCAATATTACATCATCACTATATGCCCTCTTAAAGTATTTCCACCCGCCGAGATTTAATTGTAACAAACTATTGGATTCTGTCTTCTAATTCCAGTGCCTGTGAAGTTTCCGATTCAATAGAGAGGTTTTAAGAGAGATTATAAAATTAGTATTTATTTTTTATTTTGCAAAAAAATTTACTTTATCCAGCGATTATTGAGCCAAGCGCGAGTCCCCTCACCCCCCCCCCCCCCGAGCGCGAGGCCTGGAGCGGTCGCTCCATTCGCCCCACCGGTAGGGCCGGCCCTGCCTTTTACGGCGAGTCTGGATTTTTGCCCTTTCTATGCATAGTAGAATTCGTCATATTTCATAAAACATGAAACGAACCCTATATGAACCACCCTGGCTACACGTATACCGGTTTTCTTAGAAAATCTGAGCAAAAACCGTGTCTGTTCTAATACTGAAATACTGAGGGACCAATTATCTTAAAATAATCTGTCTTTTCGCTCAATGCATTCCCGAACGCACCTGGTGCGTGAATACAAAGAACATGAACGCATTTAGTCTTGTGTGACAAACACCAGTCTTAAAATAATGGCTAATTTACAAAATACCTAAGTAAGAGTAAGGGTAAGAATTATTTATTCGCAAAGAAATACACTTATACAATACTATTGGTTAATATCGGCCCTAAGTTTGTCAAAAGGACTCGTCTTGCCGGGACTGGTACTGTTACCTGCCACGCATTCCGGTGAGTCAGCACTCCATTGTCCGGTCGGCAAACACTCGCTTTCGGCCAAGCTCTTGTTGTTCAGCTTATAGAAGTCGTCGCACTGGAACTGAAGTCTGTGGCCTGGAGGGAGTAAATAGGTGCACGGCACGCTCTTCCCCTCACCCAAACACCTGAGAAACTGGTTCGGTTTCGGATCAGGCAGATTGCAGAATGTGTTCCCCTCGGTAGCTGTAAATAGTTGTATTGTATATGCTCGGAAAATACAACAATACAGCCCACACATGGGCGAACAGACAGACAGACTGACCGACATTTCGTAAAAAACCCTTTAGTTATCATTGTAGGCTACCTATAACTTGAATAATATTTGAGGAGAATGCATACAAAAGGCCACATGTCACTTGAAACTGTAAATGCAGGAGAGACAAAAAACTTCTAAAATCTAAATGCATCTACATTGTGGGTTGTAATATTTTAATTAATATTCTTTGATAGCATACGCATTTTGCACCAAATGAACATATTTTCTATTTTGCGACGATTCCAGTGTTATACAACTCAAGAATTATTATTTTTTTTTTTTGTGACAAATCGGATTTTGCATACATGATTCTCAGTTTTATTTTTCAAATTTTAAAATATTTTACAATCAAACAAATCAAAGATTGCTATACATAGCTTACCAGCATGAGCGAAAAGAGAGGCTAGTACCGCCAGACAAAGCAGAAACATACTGACGAGAGGCTTCCCCAACATTCCCCTCTTATTAGTTTGGCAAAACCATTTTTATGCCCGTTTCGAATCCAGTTAATTACTGAACCCGTAGCGACGTGACTTGGCATAGAAAATAGTTGCCAACCCTGCTTTAGGCTCCATAATGCTAAATGATTTATTAGCATCTATTGAATAAATCGCTGTATTGTATATATTCAGATGCAACGCTAGGATGACATTCCTATACATATGTAGGCTACATAGGTTCGCGCCCCTTCAAGACAGACAGACAGACAGGCAGGCAAACAGACAGACAGACAGACAGACAGACAGAGAGACAGACAGACAGACAGGCAGACATACAGACAGACAGACAGAGAGAGAGAGTTTCCAATGTTCTTCCCTAATAAGGGTACTCACAGAGTGGAGCCGGGATGGTACGAGTAGCTTACCCGTTTGGTCGCTTAGGCGCTTAGTCGATGAGTACCTGGCCGGAACGAGGGGTGTTACTTGTCTTCGTGTTGGCACTGTTTTATTAGCCGGTTCCTTCCTTGCAGTTCTGCTTTGTAATTCAAGATGGACGGATTAGAAGAAACAATATTGCTTGATAGTGCTGCCACTAAGTGGTTTTCATTAATTGTTTAGTAATGACTGTGTATGGAATAATTAATAAATTATTGGTTGTAACTGTGCCATCAGTAGGCTCTCTATCCAATAAAAGTAACCATTCTTAAGTCAAGAATTGTGCAAAACTCGAGGAAAAAATACTAACTATTTGTAGCTATTGATACTCTAATCTACAAAACAAACCCACCAACAATTGACATGGAAACTAAGAAAATTATCGTCAGCTAACTCACAAATAGTTCAAATTGTATGTAACTCTGTAAAATAAAAAATGTGATATGTGAAATGACCGCTAGACCAGCGTTTACAAGCTATGTAGGCCTATACAATCTAGGTAGCATATACATATATATTTGGTTCCCTATGCGCCCATCCAGGTAACCTGCCAGGCTCCCCTGTGAACGGGTATGCTGCCTACTGAGGCAACATTGTTACATAGCGGTAAGCTCGGCTACCAGCGTACATCCTGGCTCCAATCTGTAAGGGTTCTTACAGAGTGGAGCCGGGATGTAAGCTGGTAGCTGGGATGGCAGCTTACTCGCTTAGTCGATGAGTACCTGGCCGGAATGAGGGGTGTTCGTGTTGGCACTGTTTTAATCGCCGGTTCCATCCTTGCAGTTCTGTTTTGTAGTTCAAGATGGATGGATTATTAGAAGAAACAATTGATAGTGCTGCTACTAAGTGGTTTTTATTTTTTTAGTAATGACCGTGAGTTTAGTATTCACCCTGTGAATATGGAAAGTGACCAAGTGAACTTCCAGTTCGTTCGCCACTTCGTTCCATAACTTAGTTAATATATGTCTGTTGTGGTGATCAGGATGCGCCTGATTCCATATAGGGATCCTATTAAATACTTCGGAAATGAGTTTTTCTATGTCCATTGTGAGTATCCAAAAACTATTTGAAATCGTAAAACAGTAAGAGACTTCCAGATGGTCTAAGTTATGATGTTCAGACTATAAAAATCAAAATGTTTTTTACGTATTTTATGAATGACAGTCCATTCTATCCAGTGTAAAGCCCTTTATTTCGGAGGGGGTCCGGACCCCTTGGACCACCCCCCTGGACACGGCCTTGAATACCGGTAAAATGTCACTAGTCACCACCTAATAGATACGAGCCCTAATATATCCAATGCTTTACATTTTCGATCAATCAATCAATCAAAATATATTTCCAAAATAAAATTTTTACAGTTTTTTGTCACTTCCCTATGGGCTAGGCCCGTTTTAGGGTGGAAATTTTACAATATTCTAAAATACTAGCATAATACAATTAATGCATGCAGTTAAAATACAAAATTTGTGTCAAGTTTAAAAATATAGTGATATGTATGTAGGTGTAGTGGTGTGTATATGTGTGTGTTGGTGGTATATGGAAGATTATTATTATTTATTTATTTGTAATTATTATTATTTTTTATTATGTAATTTCGAGATCAATAAGCCATTTTTTGATATTTTTTCTAAATACTTTATAGTTTGTTTGGTTTTTTATTTTCAGAGGAATTCGATGGGAATGTTGCCTATACTGTATCGCTGTACTGAAGTATATCGCACGTGTAGATAGGTTATAGTCAAAGGGTTATTAGGAAGTACAATAATGTGAACTCAACCCTTTACATAGTACAAAATGGTTTTATTCAAATTTCATAAGTTAAAAATAAAAAAACAAAGTTTGAATTATACATAGGCCTAATGCAATGTTTAACATTTTAAGCAGAGAGCTGAGGTGTTCCCTCTTAAAACAATAGGGAAGAGAAAGGTTAAGACATTGTTATTTCAACAAAAGCTAGAAGTCTTATTTTTTTTTTTTGAAGCTGTGGAGACTCGCTGCAACGTAACTGATTGCATTTCTACAAGAAAACAGCTACAAGAGGAATGAGCAGAGATAAAAATGAGGCCAACGCAAGTCCGCAGGAGTTGCAGTGCTGAAGCCTTTGCTGGAGGTCCAGGTAGTTTTGTAGTGTGGGCGTGTCTTGATCAGCAATCCCCAGACCTTCGGTCTGCAGAAAAAACAAACCGTTTATTAAGGTGCAATCAGCCTGCAGCAATATCAAACCGTTTCGTATTAAGGTGCAATCGAGATTTGCCGGTACAGCGTTACTGAATTTGTTGTTTCTTATTAATTTAGACCAAGGGTGCAAATTGACAATTAACCCTTTGGAGCACATTTTCAGGTTTAGGCACATTAATTTCATTGTTATTTATTTATATTTTAGTTTTTATTAACATTGATTTAGACATGCTAAATGTATTAATGTACGGTACCGGTATTACATCTAAGGGACATTGTCCTGCAGTAATATTTTATTAATAAATAAATACATATAATAAATAAATAACCATATCAACACCCCAAACTATTGTCCAGGCGAAATTGGAAGTACATGCAAAGCCAATTTCAGTGCCAATTCGATTAAAAACGTGTTGAGTTGGACGGAATACACAGTATTCGAGACCAATCATGAAGTAGAGCTAGAACTAACAAACATTACTAATTGAATTAACTATTTACTAATTTACTAACTTACTAACTACTGTATTTATATTGCGATTGAATTACATGTACTAAGTGCTGTATATCCAAAAGCGAAGCCGCTCACGGGCTGACTGAAGCCTTGCGGTGTATAATTTTGTTGTAGTGTGCACTCTGTATCGAAATTGGATCAATGTAATAATACTAATAATAATAATAATAACTCTACACCACCCCATCGTATCTAATCCTGAATGATATATCCTACTAGTTTTAAATAAATAAATAAATAACGACTTTATTTTTACCTGGTCGAACCATAAGTTTCAGGATTTATATTTTAAACAATATTAAAATTATTTATTTAAGGCATTCCCACAATCAGTAGAAAAGGTATAATGCCATGTTCCAATGCCAGGCGGTGCCGTGCAGTATTCCTTTTCAAGCGCAGTGGCAGCTACCTAGACTGAAACTCACCGGAAATAAAACGTTTTCTTTCCCCAAAAAGCGTCCATACATTCCGACTATGTTATCATAGTGGGAGTTGAGTCCAAACCAGTTATCCAGGTCAGCGAGAAACCTCTGAATATCTCGCTCTCTCTGCTGTGTCTGTCCTTGTCTAGTCAAAATCTGAAAATCATCACCCAACGTCAATGCAGCAAACTGGAGTTTTTACATGAAAGTTAAACAAGGCGTTGAAGGGAGGTTCGACAGCATCAAAATTGAAAACTTGTGAGGGAGGATTTGAGGTAAAGTTATATTGAAGTGTTGAAATATTTTAAAATCTTAGTGCGTGGTATGTACGGTATATCGCCTGCAAAACCCAATTTTTATTTTTTATTTAATTTTTACTTTTAATTTGTGAGTAGTAGTTGTTGTAGTATTGTAGGAAATCAAGAGAGCCGGTATCAGATGGCTAGGGCACGTGGAATGAATGCCAGACAATAGAGCAATAGAGGAGCCCCAAGGAAGAGACGACCACGGATGCGATGGCTGGACGACGTCAAGGTGGATTTGCCGACCCTTGGTGCAATGTCGATAACTGGCGAAGGACCTCGCGACGTGGCAGAGCGGGCCAAAGCTAGCCCTTCACGGGCCGTATTGCAAAGGAGTAACTAGTAATAATTAGATCTTACCTCAGTTTTCATGACTTTGAGGAGAATGCAATTTGCAACGTCATCTTTATTAGCCAGGTCAATCCTGGGTACGGCACTGCCATTATTACAAAGAATTTGGAAATTGGCCGGGTCAATGGTGGTGTCGTCTCCCGTTTTTGCTCCATCTACAATTACATAAACTCGGCTAGTTAGGCACTAATCGTATAGGTCAAGGCCGTGCCCAGGTTTTGATTTCGGGGGGGGGGGGGGTCCAACAATTTTTTTAACGTAATTTATTACTGAATTGATGGATAAATTCTTCAAACCATACAGATTTGCATACAAACATTTATTTCGGGGGGGGGGGGGGTCCGGACCCCATGGACCACCCCCCTGGGCACGGCCCTGGTATAGGTACTATACTATTCCGGAAAAGCAAGCAGTGCTGTATCTAAGGTAATACTACATTTTCCACCGGGTTCTAGAGTTTTGTTAATTTCTTTTAGATTCCAATGTGACTGAACTGCTCTTTGTGTGTGATTCCACACTGACTTGGAACTTAGTGATAACGTCAGTTACAATAAATGTCGCTTGTAACGAAAAGTTTCTCAGGGTAGCCTTTGGACTACTGTAGGTACTATTATATTTTATACTCTTTGAACTGGCTTTATTCTACCAACGACCATACCAAGTTGAACCCACCAGAACAGAGCTTGTTCAAAGCTGCAGTAAACTATGTGCATACCACAGCGTTGGCAGGGGAACATGGTGGGACGGGATAACGTGCTGAGACTATACCGGCCAGTGCGTGTCGAGTCCTGGTCACCTCCGAATTAATTAGAGTAGGGTAAATTTTTATAGGTCTTCATGTGGGGCTTTACAATTATTGTATTTAAATTGTTCTATATTTAATACATTCATTCATTCATTCATTCAATTGTGTGACTTTACTATGGAACCACTATACAATCGGGCCTGCCTATACAGTATATAGTTTAAACAGCACGGTATATGGCAGTAGAGAAAATATTTTGTAACTTGTTGCTCACCCATAAACTTGTTGTATGCGTGATACTCAACAAAAGCAACTTGACCCGAATCGGCAGCAAGGCAACGAATAGCCCCAGCGTCGCCAAAGTAGGGGTTTGATTCTATTGCAGAACAAGACGCACCTGAAAATTACAAGTAGGCAGGTACAAATAAGTCTGAGTGGACCAAGAACTCCTTCAGATTTGTGTTTATGCAATCGTATGATTAGGAAATAATGTATTATTTAGTAAGTAAATAAATAATTTCTTTATGTTCTATTACTTTTCCAACCTAGCGGAGTTAGGGCTGTATAGCCTCTCTAACACTCAACTAGGAGGGCCTACCTTACGTGCACTCCGAAGCATGAGTAGAAAATGTAGAAAGTGTGGGACTCGAACCAACAACATTTCAGTTGAAAGTTGGAGCCGTATACTCAACATGTCCTGACAAAGTTTTTATTCCTTTTTTTTTTCGATCGTTTTGGTCTTCAAAATGCGTTAGGTTTTCTTTTATAAGACCCAGTGCCAGGAGACCGAGCATAAAGTTCAGCTGGTGTAGTGAAAATAGGTTATTTTAGGCTATAAATGATGTTTCTATTTTATTAACTAATTTGCAGATGATTTCGTATAAAGTTATGACTGTGATGATTTGATTGATTTCTACATTTTATATTCTTTATCTGATATAGGCGAGAATGGGCGAAATCATTAGGGGAAACTAAAGTCTATACGGCATTGAAGGTGTATGAAACTGTAGGTACCGTACATAGTCTGGGTATATACTGACCTACTCGTCCCTTGTAGCAGGCTGAGCAAAGCGTAGTGTTGTCTGACGCTGGTGCCTGAGTGTAAAATGCGCTTGTGGCTCCGGGGGCACAGGCCTCATTGAAGATTTTGACTGTGGAGTCACTGATTGGGCACCATGATTTACCGACTAGTGATGCGTCGTAAGCAGCTTCCATGAACGTCAGATATCCTATGAAATCACATGAATGATATGTATATAGAGTTATACAAAACTTCCTATTTTAGAGTACCTTGCTGATATAAGAATAGGTAGGAATTAAAAATAATATGGAGCTACAGTCTACGGAGTAGGCAATTATACAATAGTATGTAATGTACAGAAGTAAATAAAATTAAAACAGTTTTAATGGAATAAAGTAATACGGGATTAAGGAAATAAGGAGCATTGAAATTGAATTTAAAACTAAGAAGGTACTGCCTAAAAATAAAACTTACCGAAGCCGTTAAATGCAGGAAAACAAGCGGCTTTTCCCTTTATGTCTTTAATACGTTTGATGGTGGAGCCTGTTTTTACCACTGCTATCCCTAAACTGTTTTCTGAATCGTCAATGAACCTTGAAGGCATTAGCTTCTGTGTCCTGAAAAGCAGTTTGTCAGCTTGAAAATCACATAACTGAATAAGAATCGCACAATATTACCGAGACACGAAGATACACTGGTCAGCTGTGTCGTGTAAATGTCTCTGAATACCGAATACCTAAGGCCACAGCCAGAGAGAATGAGAGAATATTTTTTTTGGGGCGGGGAGGGGGGTGGTCCATCTGACGTCACCGGAGGTGAGATAACCTCAATATATTTAAAACTCCATTCTATCTAGTGCAAGGCCGTAGCCAAGGGGGGTTCATGGGGGTTCAACCCCCCCCCCCCCCCCGAAATGAAATGGCTTGATACTAGATGGAATCGGATTTTGAGAGGAAAAATAAATACCACTATGTAATATCCAATGAAATTTCTAAAAAACCTCCCGAAAAAAAATCCTGGCTACGGCCTTGATCTAGTGTACGCTGCAAATATTTCAGGGGGGGGGGCTAAACCCCCCTCTGGCTATACGACCTTGCCGTATAGGGAGTCATGAAACAATGTTCCCGTAAGTATTCAACAAAAACTCGAAACGTGTATCCGTTTATATCCGTTTAATTTCGGATTCAAAAATTTCGACCATCCCTATAAACTAGATTAGGTAAACCGTAAATGTTGGGTATTGCATTTGTGATTATATTTAGGTTTTTATTTATGTATATACTCGTATTTATTTGTAGCCTTGACGGTGCCGAGCACATACTGTATCTGTCCATGTAAAACTGTATTTTACTGTATGTGGTTATAATGGCCTTATAAATATCATTTCATTTCATTTCTCATTATTTCGTTTCCCTAGCTCAGCCAAATGTCATACAGTGGGGATTTTTCCACAGTTTCAACAGCAAGCAGGTAGACATTTTCTTTCAGTTGTGGTAAATAGGTTGGGCATGGTTGAGGCTCTTCAAAACTGAAAATAGTGTTTGTGCTACTCACAGGCTACACTTGGAATGACAATATAATCTTCTGTGTCATTCTTAAGGGGAGGCATTTTCTCTCTAGCATTCACCATTGACAAGGCACCGGTCAGAGTAGGCACCGTTATTTTCTGATGCGGTTAAAGTCACTGTGTCTCGTGGTTTAACAGTGCCAACGAGAACAGGAGCGGTAGCATTCATTATTCGCTGGCACTAACTCATACTCACAGTTCTTAAGTTACTTACCCCCTCGCTATAAATCCATAACTAGTGGGCACACTGACTATGTCCGCCTCGGACATGTTGACCTTCTTGAAGCAATCGAAGACAGTCTGTGTCTCGACACAGGCGAGGCTCGGCGAGATTCCATGAGTCTGCACGGCAGCACTAAGTACCTGGCACTTCTCTGCTTCGAGAACGTTGGACACGCACAGCCGAATTTCTGGGTAGCACGAGGACTTGATGGGGTCAGGAACCGACCTCACTGAAATCAGATGTAATGTGACGTGTGGAAAATATGGTATTATAACTAATCCTGTATGTTTATTTGGACATCGGAACGGTGTTTACCTTGCAGCAGACAATAGACAGACAGTTCTTTGAGGTATCCTGTCGACTGTCTGTAATATGAAGGACAATAATAATTGAGCTTGAAGGATGCTGTGTGATATGAACGAAATCGCGTTCCTCCTCAATGTAACTCGCGTAGCTAATATCGTAAATGCGATACTTATCCACAAATTCATCCAAGAACATCAGCTAATTGAAGTCCGTTGACAAATATGTCCATATCAAAAACATTGAAACCACCAAATTTTAGTTGCCGCAAAAATTTTAAACCAAATCGAAATAACTTACATCTAGTAACGTATTCGCGAACAGATGGGAAGTTGCTGGTCTGATCCAAGTTTATTCTTTCTGATTCTTTTTTCAGAATGTCCCTGAGTGCGTCGTCTACTTGAGGTTTGGCTCTTGTTTTAAATGAGTCTTGCAACAGCGAATACACAGCACTGGCCTCTGACCTACGCAAAACATAAGCAATAAAATGTCTCGCTTTAGCGCATTGCCTTTTCCCAGATTCAACAACTTCAGACGAGTAGATTACAAAAAAGAAATTATAGGGTTCACAAGTCTATACTTACTCCAGAGCCACTACAACAGGCCATGGCTGTATGACCCAGGCGCAGACATCTTGGGTGTTGATGTCCTGAGTGCTGAAATCAGGGCACAGGAACTTGTAGTCCGACGCCTTTATGGTGGGAATGGTGGGCGTCGGAGGACCAACAACCTGCAAAATTGAAACATTTGTAGCTCAATAGACCTACATAACTTATCGTATACATTATCAAGTTAATAGACTCACTCCCCCCGCCAGGCTGACAGGGTTGGTTAAAACAGAAATTCTAATAGCAGGCGTTGGAAAACAAAAAGCTATTCCATCTGTCAATATTTCGTCATTTGTGCATCAATAATTGATGAGATTTTTGTTTTCAGGAGACTATTATATCTAGATACTTAACTTATCTATTATAAATTAAGTTATAATATGGTAGAGACTTATTATTTATGCATAAATGACGGATTATTGACAGTTGAAATAGCCGCCATCACGAAATGCAATGTGACGTGACATGTCCAGCATTCATGAGGACATAGGCCTAAATGAAATCTAACGTATAACGGATAGGATTAAATGTTGTGAATGTAATATTTTCTACAGGTACTTACCTACCCTGGCAATTGGTTAATTAATTAATAAACAATACCTACCTAACAATGTTTTTAAATTAGTTATAGAATTCGCAACACGAAATATACGTTAGAGTTCCGGTACCTACGTTAAGTTGTTTATACTCGTAAATCAACACTGAGACTGATTAGGGGCTTACCGGATTGAAGAAATTGCGAACATCTTGGAGCATTGCCAGGGCTACACCAGCCTTCTGCTGAGTGAGACATTGCAGAGAGGCCTGCTCACTAGAGGTCTTGTACTTGCACTCTGAAGGATTGTCACAGAGGGCACACAAATTAGAGTGCTTCTTCTCTGAAACAATATATGTGCAGCCATGGTGATACATAGCACGAGTATGCGCAGATCTTGATGGATATTAATTTTATCATTATTTTATAAAGGATGCTTGGCTATACCAATCATGGGCCGGGTAGGGGGGGGGGGTTGTCCACCTGACGTCACTGGAGGTGAGGTAAATTCTAGATCGGTCAGACCAACACATTATCACACAGCAATACTGGCAGGGCACGCAATGCATTTGAGCGTGAATTTTCTATAATTTTTTCAAAAAAAACATTTTTTTTTACAAAACCAAATGCTTTTCTGGGAAAGCAACCTGTCCGGTTTCGTTATTAGTTATTTTTATTTTTTTACCCCCAGAAGCAACCTATCAAGGGGCAAGCGACCCCCCGCATTTCGTTAACATTATAAACGACTACAATGTATGTGAATTTAAAAGAAATCGCTGGAGCCGTTTTTGAGAAATAATTTTTTTAGACGTTTTTTTGAGTTTTTTGAGAATAAATCCCCCCAAATTAAGTTAGCCCAAAATAAAAAAAATAGTTCCGAGGCATGATTTTTGTAAGCCTATACATGAAAAATTTCATCAAAATCGACCGAGTAGTTTGCCCGGAAATTGACGCACAGACAGACGGACAGAACGACAGACAGACAGACATTTCGTAAAAACCACTTTCTTGGGTTCCTGGGACCTTAAAATGTGTAAATCCGTTGAAATCTCGGAATCGAAAATTTCGACCGTCACAAAGCTTTCCTTACTACGTATAAATTGGAAAGCAACAATGTACGATGTGGTGTGTCTCCATATCAGACGTTGCAGAGTCTCAATCTCCTGCAACACCTTAGGTGCAACGTCACAATGCTTATTCGAAGAAGATAGCTGCAGTTTTTGTCTAGAAAAGAAAGTCAAGCAATGTCGGGGAACCCAAAGGTCGCAATAGGCCTGGTGGCGGTGTAAAAGTAAACACGCACGGCCCACAGCATCTTACGTTACAAGATATTCAAGAAACTGTGCTAATAAATGATAAATTGGAATGCGCTATACAGTAGCCTTTTGTGAGTACTTAATCTACTTTTCAGACTACTTAATAGAATGCAAAAACGTATTTTTATTTATTTATTGCTTACTTAAGTGTTTGTCCATGGTTTCGTCGGCGGTCCAGTCACCAGGTCGGCAAGCTTTTGAGAAGAATCCTGAAAGCGCTGCGGTCCGTTCTTCGATGAACGTGCTGTTCTCTTGGCAAGTCCGAGTCGCATTCAGCTTGTTTTCAAAACTCTAAAAAGGAAATCCATTTATTTGTCTCTTATATTTTATTGGATCGAATTGGGACTAATAGCCAGTCAGGGGGAATAGCGAATCAGCCCATTTCATATTCTGTAAGTTAGGTATAGGCTACATACGTATATACGCATATATATACGTACTGTATATATACAGTACATATGTATTGTATATGTATATATGTATAAGATATATGCTATTTCTTACCACACACCTCCTGGCTCTGTACTCTGTTTATGAAGCTAACTGAGGCAAGGTGGTAACGTGCTTACACTTGTGCGAGTCTTTACAAGCCTTGCGATCGGAGACGTGTCGTAACTCAACACGGGTAGGTACTAACCTACAGAGGCGACTGAAGAGGTCAATCGGAAACATTCATTAAATTGTTTGTATGTGATTAACCTTAATTTGAAGAAAAAGCAAGATCGGAAGAACCCGACCTCGATAAGATGGCACTCGGAACACGTACTTTGTTTATTCGAAAACACCGAGTATATTACATTTTTTAGTGTTCCAAGTGCCATCCTATCGTGGTCGGGTAGTACGTTAGTCTATGATGTCAGGGAATATTCTTCTTCTGGGGCCAAAATCTCAACGATTGGTTGGCAGCAGGTCCGTGCATATCCTGCTCTCCTCCCTCCAGGGGTTATTACACGATACAAAATGTAAGCCGGCAAGTCACGCGTCCAAAATGATAGCTATACGTATAAGAAACACTATTAAGAGCATAAATCTTTCCCAGCTGAGAGCATTTCAGGTTTTCTAGTGAAAATTCTTCTGTGTCAACAATTTTATTAGGTTGTAGCTGAGACATAAAGTCTTTGAAACTGGCGGCCTACCATTCTCAACCGCGTGCATAGGCCTTAAAAACTACATTTATTGACAAAGCCAAGGCTGAACCGATGACGTGATGCTGTCCCATACAACAGTTCCGCACATATAGAATCATGCCGTTATCGTCATCTATCAAAGACATTTATTTACCGTATCGAATTTATATCAACTCCATCCTACGCCTACACAGTTTATCATAGTATTGTAGGAATCACGCCCCTGCTGAGTACCCCATACGCGCTTATATGAAGGCCCGGCTTTAGAGGGGGTGGGGAACCGGGGATTTCAAAGTCCTGGAAAACATTTTGAAAATTTTTTGAGTTCTGCACCAATTAAATTTCAGTCTTGCATTAATTTAATTAAAGAATTCACTATTTCTTACTAGGTTATTGTGCTTCAAAACCACTCTGGAAAACTTTTTAACACCGCGTTTGCAACACGGTTCAATACGAGATCTAAGCGTCTCTTCAAGAAACATCACCGTTTGATATATAAGATGGAAATACGCCTAGCTATTCTGTAAGTAAATTAATAATAATAATGGTAAGGAAAGAAATAATAAAAAAGAGTAATAATAATAAATAAATCGTAAATTAATGATTTATACAACGATTATTTAAAGAAAGCAGCAAATAGAATAACTGCTGGTAGAGTTATAGACGCTGCCTAGGTGGCGATACCTTTCCATAATGTCGCAGATCGGAAGGAGCAACCTACAACCTGTATATAGACCATTTATCGGATATCATCGAATGGATGGTTACAAATTAAGTAATTTTGGTTGATGTGGACAGGGAGAAAACTCACCTGCCAAATAGCATCGGTCCAGTATTTGGCCTTGTTGAATCCGTGGTGGCAGAAGGTCGTGTTCCGCAGCTCGTTGAGTCCACCTCTGAAGGTAGCGGGGACCAGGGCGACCATTTTGGCGGCAAACCGCTCATTTTCGCGCGGCTGGTGGCGTATCTCAGCGACCACCTTGAACGTTTCCTTGGTGATGAAAGCCGCTGCTACCAGCGCCTCCTCCGACTCGAACCGTCCGAACGTGGCGTTCTTGGAGTTGAGCTTGAGAAGGCAGTCTGTGTTTGTGTCCACTGACTCGCATTTGACCCGTTCACTCGGGTCTTTGTTGATTATTTTGCAATCAGCTTCCTTTTTTGAATTTGCGCATACTTTTTGAGCTGAAATTAATTCGGTAAATCAAGGATATGGTACTTACATTACATAATATGGTTATGTATTACAATATGGTAGAGACTTAATATTATTGATGACTCTACCATAACTTATTTTAACTTAATTTATAATAGATAAGTTATGTATCTACATAATACTCTCATTAAAACAAAAATCTCATCATTTGATAATGCACAAAAAATAACAAGTGGACTAACCGCATTATCACTGAATAAATTCACGCACTGTCATTAAAATGACTCCATTCTATTTTCATTCAAACAAATGCATATGTTCCCCCAATGAATAGCTGTCTTATTTAATAAATAATTGTATTCGATCTGTCACTATTACATATTAGTTACCATTATTCTGATTGATTCATTAGTTTAGACATAATATAAATTCAAAGTTCTGTCACATATGCGGCATCTTTCTTAACAACGTCCAACGTTGAACTTAGCGTTAAAATTATTGGTAGACGAACTTCAATGTGGATGGGATAGCCTGGTAACTCACTTAAAAAACATTGCGACGGAAGCGGATGTAGCAAAATATGAATCAGTCATTGAGATAAAAAATTTGCAATGCCCCACACTGATTATGTCATAACACTGCTTAGCGTGTCATATTTGGAGGAGGAAGCGGTGAAATCATAAGTTGTGACTAACAACTCCCCCTCCCGATCAAGGTGTCCATTAGATTTGACAAACAGATAACACTGTCTTTGCTAAGCGACGAGATAACCTGCTACGTTCGAATGGCTTTCAGTGATGCTCTTGGATTCAATGTATCTTAAAAATTGACACTTAAAGGCCAAAAATTACCTTTTTTTAATGTATTGAATACAACCAATACAGTCAAAAAACCAGTAGTTTGTATGAACACAGATATTCAGCGCTCATGAAGTGCAAACGTGGAAAAACAATATTTTTCTCAGGAGAAATTACAATCATTAAAATATATTACTATTACTATTAATGTGTTAAATAACTTATATAACTATATTTACTAAATTTAATGTAACTAACAATATAACTATGCATATACTATGATGTATAGTAATTTTGATTTGCGAACCAGCCTATTACTATATACTGTCCAGAACGTATTAATAAGTAAAAATCCCTTTCGGCTCTGGCCGATCAGGTGTAGGGAGATTCCGCAGACCCTGCTTTTCCTCTACGCTACCTACGCTATGTATGTAATAAATAATAAAAAATACTTCATTATTTTCCCGACCACAACATCAACACACAAAACACTCTTGTGTTCCAAATTTCGAACCACAATGCCGACTATGAACTTTTATTTATCAAATTATTTTCACTTTGACTGGAAGTCATCTTGAAATCGTTGATTTATCGTAAAAAGTGTTTATAATCATTATCGTAGATAATAATACGGGCTTTCAGTCAAATTTTAATTCATTCCTCAGCGACCAATATTTACTAAGATATGAATTATATAAGGTTTCAATCGGCCGCCATCTTGTAACTAAATAGCTGGTTAACGTACTTGATCAAGATATTTGTATGATGAATTTTTGTACCAAGTTTAATCAAAATTAGATAATATTTACGGAAGTTAGAGTGTTTCCTAAAATCGATATACATACATATATACTAACAAACTGTATGTATATAATTTTGAACGGATGGTGGTTTTAGGCTCAGGGGGTCATGAAATGAAAAGTTGTGAAGAAATTTTCCGAAAGTCGAACATTGGTCGCCATCTCAATAGGTAGATGAATCTCCCTAAAAGAGGAAAATTTGGATCGAGAAAAAGCGTGGAAAAAATCGGTTATATCACTTCGAATTCGTAGTTGCAGTGTATGGGAACATTTACATATGTGGTGCATTAATTTGCAATTTGCATTTAATTTTTTAAATTTTGCAAGAGGGTGAAACCATAATATGTGGTTATAATAATATATAGATAAGAAGCACTATTATTTTAAATAAATCTGAAACAGCTTTGCCGAGGCAAAGCATCCATGAAAGAAAAAGGATGGGGGTGTTAACACCTCTATAGGTAAGAAGAAGGAAGTACAATAATATACATAATACATAAAATCCCTCCGGGGGCAACCTCTTGGCCCCCTTTGTTTAGTAATGATCGTCACCTGTCAAATCTAAACGTTCCTGCTGCTATATAAAGCGTAAATCCTCACTATTTCACGTCATTTTTTTTCAAAAATAACATGCGCAAGGGACGTTTTAAAGGCCATGCCCACTAATTTAGGAGGTGCGTACTTCCTTGAAAACGGCTTTCCCCTTTTTCTACATTTTTAAGAAAATGAATTCAAAGGAGATCGTTGGAGCCGTTTTTCAAAGGAAAAAAATCTAGATTTTTTTTTTCAATTTTTTGGGTGTAAACCAAGGGCGGATCCAGCAATAACTTTAGGGGGAGGGGTCACAAGTTTTTTGTAAGTTTAAAAGGTAATTTTTTTGTTGAAAAGTTGAGTTTTATTCAATTTTTTTACTAGTTTTTACTACATTTTCTTATGAATTTACCCCCCCCCCCGTTTTAGTATTAGTAGTAAGGTACACGTGAGCTTTTTGGTTTCAGGGTGGACCTTCTTACAATCTTACATAATTAAGTAAGGGGTAAAAGCGTATTCCCCTGTATTCTTCATGTGCAAGGGCCTAAAATGATGGCAGAATACGTGAACCGACTATACTATGCAAGTAAAAAGCACCTCCTATTTCCTGGGCATCTACAAACTATCACGCACTGCCCCATGCTTAGATCTTAATAAACAGTTCTCCCGCTCAAAAATTCTTTACCTATAGGCGCCATCTTAACCTCCAAGCTCATGGTTCTCTATACAAATGTGCGTAAAGGTGGGGGTGTTAATGTATACATTGAATACTGTAGTAGTGCTTAAACTAAGCAATACCTAGGGTACTTACTTATGGCGCTGGCATGGACAAAGCAGATCGCCAGAAGGCAGACCTGGGCGTATGTGGACGGCAGCATGGCTCTCCCCTGCACTGAAGCTAGTAAAGGAGTGTTCCTTATCAGTTATCTCGCTAACCAAACATACATCAATATATGTACCCACTCCCTTTGACTATACTATTTACTCATCATCGCCAACGGCTTCTGCCACGATGACAGCATTCCAAATTGATATTTGTGGTGCTGAATCCGGACTGGTGGGCCGTGCTGTGTCTAAAGATGTACGTTTCGGCAACATCTGCGGTTGACATCTTCAGTGTTATTAGGTATAAAATCTTAGGAGTCTATGCGTCGGGCCACTAAAGATGTCGACTGCAGGTGATGACAGAGCGCTTGGAAGTTCGCTTTCAGATCGCAGCTTAATCGTTTGACTTGGCCTGTGAAAGGCTACCCAGAAGATGTATTGAGCGTAATCTGACGGACAATTTGGTTTGGCTCTTCAGGACAAAAGAATGCCCTGCGCAGAAAAGCTCCTGGTTCAAACTCGGTCCCCTATCGGTTCTGTCACCATTACGCGATCCATCTTCACCACGAGGATGTACAGATAAGGGATGGTTGCGTCTTCGCCTGTGAGACTATAAGGCATTACTCAGAAGCTGAACATACTTTGAAGTCTATTTGTATAGGTCAAAACATGGAAAAACACCATTACCGGGCGGCCGAAGAGGGAATTGATAGCTCTAGTGAAGGAGAGCGTAGGAGCTCGAACGTACCAAGAACTGAACAAGAACTGAGAGAGCTGGAGTTCGATGTGTAGGGAGCTGCTGCCAACCAATCGTTGAGATTTGAGAACCTTTTATTACTAAGTACTATGCAGATACCTACCTAACACACCTTATAATGTAGTTTCTAAGGCACTTTATACCCGGGTATTGTCATCCGCCATTTTTTATCCTATATTTCCTATATGCTAAGTATTGTAATTATTTTTAAGAAAAGTAAAAGATTGAAAAAAACGAAAACAAGTTTTAGTATTTTTTTATGAAACACTTCCCTAATTGGTAGAAAGTTTTTTATATAAAAAATAAATAAACAACGATAAATTTCTAATAATAAATAGGTTAAACGCCCAATGCTTGGCTTATACCCCAGACTTATAATGGATAAAAAATGGCGGATGACAATACCTGTCTAATATAGAGCCGTAGTAGTTTCATAATAATAAAGTAAAATAAACCACTCAAAATTGGTAATATTTGTGTTTATTTTTGTTTATTACGTAGGTACATTACATGAGCTATCAACTAACCTATACGTGAAAACTATTATGTTCCTAGTATTCTTTAAAAAACTCTCCTATATATAAACGATTTTTATCAATATCATGCAATAAAAATCCAACATTAGCTGGTTTTAGACTAGTTGAAAGGGCGCGCAAACTTTGGTCAGCACTGGGTCCCCCATCGCAAACCTACTTGACAGTTGACACTTTTTAGATTTCTTCTTCTTTCCCCTTAGTGCCGCATGTACAACGTGGGGGGGGGGGGAGGTTTAGAATTAGTTTAATTATCACGATCTAACCTTACCATCCTTATTACTTGTGTTCAAATGAATACTTACTATGCATTATAAGGAAATAGTGATGAATTGCCTTCAGTGGCGGATCAAACAAAAAGTTTTGATAGGGGCGGATGGCAATTTGTGGCTTTGTTATAACAAGCTAGTCAACAAAAAAAGAAACGTAAAAACGTAAAAACGTGGCAAATAGACACCCTTGTACCTGTAATCAGTGATTGACCTTTTCGCGCCAATTCCTTTTTTTCTCTTTTTTTGTTTATTCTATGTGATAGGAAATGCTTAATTTTTTATAGCTTTAGGGTGCTGGGGGGGGGGGGGGCGCCCCACCTTTCCCTTCAATCCGCCACAGATTGCAGATGTTTTCGTATATTAAATGTGAAAATAGATGAATATCAAGTTCACTTTCAACCCACAACAATATACCGTTTAAATTTAATGCATAAAGCTATGAATAACTTATAGGCTAACTAAAAATTACAAATTACTTTTCGGTCGGCAATTGAAAGGAAAGAAAGACTGAGTTCATTCTACACAATGCAATGAATCAATACTTTTTAACAATTTTTGTTCAGATAGTACAATGCTTTGATCAGTCAACTATATAATACCATCATCAGATTGTTGTTTGCTTTCCTATTTATAAGTTAGCATAAGGAAAGCTTTGTGGTGGCTACAAACCTTCGATTTCGAGATTTCAGTGGATTTACATGTTTTGTGGTCCCAGGAACTCAAAAACTGTTTTTTTTTTCTTACGAAATGTCTGTCTGCCCGTCAATTTCTGGGCAAACTACTTGGTGGGTTTGGATTAAATTTTGAATGTATAGGTTCACCAAAATTGTACCTCGGAATCGTTTTTTGCTAATTACTATAACTCATTTTGAGCTAAGTCAATTTTGGGGGGTTTTACCCTCTAAAAACTCCAAAAACTGCTAATTTTTTTTCTCAACGGCCCCAGCGATTTTCTTTAAATTCATTTATCGTATATTATAGATCGCTTGTTCCTTGATAATTTGGTTCTGGGGGTAAAAAATTAAGAAAGAGTCAATTTTCATGAAGAATGAATAAAAAATATATTTTCGGTGCAACTTTTCTGTGTCGATGATTTCCAACTCAGGTGTTTTAGGGGTTTGGTATAGAGAAAAAAAACCGAACAGGTAGCTTTCTTAAGCAAAGTTTTGGTTGTTTTGAAGAAATTATGGTTAATTCATGCCACAATACTTTGCGTACCTACCCTGCCAGTATTAATATGTTGTAATGTATTTGTCTGCCCTTTCTAGACTGTGCAATCACCCCAACGATCAATTCAGTGCTTTAGGATAGAGAAAGCCGAGGGAACCAAAACTTAACTTGACTTGACTCGTACCAGTTCTTTTATAATTAGCGTAGAAAAAATTATGTTTATTACCTGTATATAATGAATGGTGGTAGCAGAAGCCTCTGCATTGGGCGTCCAAGTCCCAAGTCTACTTACTGCGAGATTATCTTTTTGTGTATTCCAATTTAGTGGGGAAGCCATTAGTCAGAAATATGGTTATATTTTGAGCCAATCCATTGCTAAATCTAAAAGCCACCCAATGTTCCCAAATTGTAGGCTAATTTGCATTGTCCCCTTGGATTGGATCCGTCCTGCACTGGGGCCTTAAGGGAGACACACAATAAAATTGCCTGCTTCAAACTATTAGCGGCCATTAAAATGATTTTAATTTGAAACTAGTGGCAGAATGGAATGCATATTAATTTCATCATAGTTATTGTAGATTAGCGTACTCATTTCTCATGCAAAATAATAAGAGTGCCAGAATTTCTTTGAAATTCAACCACATCCTAGCCTAAGCCTAATGATTTGCAAATGAGCACAATTTAAAAAAAATCCCTGGTGTGGCTGAAATTTTTTAAACATTTAGAAAATTGTTACAACGCTTGACATTTTAGGGTGTTAATTTTCAGAATTACAAATTGGAAATTGGCAGTTGTAGCCTGGTAAAATACGTTTCAACTCTCAAGCAAAAACTGGATTTTCAACTAGTTTTTTTCCATCAATGGTAAGGATTTTAAGTCTTGGAAAGTATCCGTACGGAATACATAGACGGCAGCGCTATCTACCGATGCACAGCGGTGCCGTGCAGTGTTCATTACCTAGACTTGGTTTTCAAAAATTGTGTAACGTAAGCATTCTGCATTGAATACTACTAACCAGTGCAATGCACAATGTCTTTTTTCCCTCCCCACACGAAATCAACAGTCTCTGAATTGTAAAACAAGTATGAGCGGAATGCACGTCCATTATAAGTCGGTTACAGTAAGTCAAGACCCGGAACGGAGTGTAATTCAATCAATGAATCAATTCGGATGTAAAGAGGCGTCATGTGGTGCAGTTGAAATGTAACTGGAATTGCAATAGACTTCTTAACACCATTATTGAAGGAAACATTGAGGGCACATATGCTAGAAACCGACCAATGAGGACGTACGCTGAAGACCTCAAGCAAAATATACTATGCGGAACGGAACGTGCGGAACCTAAGAGAACGGCCCTTCTGCAGGAAGGAAGAAGAAGGGGATGACAAACCTCTTTTATTAGGAGTGGGTGAAGAACCATGTTTACTAGATAACTTCTGGTTTGTCTCGAGCAGCATGTCTCTTGTAACCGAGATCTACCTTTTAATCTAAATCTGATAATGTTACAAAAGTCACATCACCGAAAACTACAACAACAACACAACCTGCCGCGTTATTGTCCAACTCCTAAGCACCATCGCAGTGCAACGTCCGTCACGATCATGGGGAGCAGAAGTGGTCTTCCAGCCCGTTCTCGTAGATGTGAAAGTCGGTCCTGTGGTAAGGTAGGGGTGGAGGCGGGGGCGGGGGCGGTGGCACCCGTTGCATCGCTTGCAGGCTGCTGCACGACACCGTCCGCTCCAGGATCTCGCCCCAGTGCTTCTCGCTCATTCCTTCCACGTCCAGCTTACATTGCGGCAGTTGCGGCATTGGCGGTATCGCCGGACTGCTCAGCGAACTGCAACACCGGTCACTGCCAGGTATCTTGGGAGGTCTTCTACAAAATATCTGAAATGTAAGAAAATAGGGTTATTATTATTACTTAGTTGAGAAATCTCGCTGACGTAGATCTTGGTAACCCTTTGAACGGCACAATATCCCGTTTCGGAAGTGGGTGCTACTCCCGAAAAACGTCGCCCCTTCCCTGACAATGGGCTCCACCCTAATTGTTCGATGACCATGAGGCCCATGCCTCTAATGGCTAATAACACAACAAGCAATGTAAGTTCAACTCGCCTTTTGTTAAAGAACCGGTCCAAGTTTACTCGAACATGCTTTTCAATACTTTATCTCTAATTAGGGGATAGAGAAAATGAGTAATTTCATGGTTGGTAAATCATTTTCCTATGGTTAAATTTCGGATGTTTCGGGAGGGGGGGGGGGTTTGTCCACCTAACCACACTGGATGTGAGGTAATCTCAATATATTTAAAAATATTTAAAACTCCATTCAATCTAGTGTACGCAGCAACCATTTGGGAAGGGGGGGGGGGGGCCGGACCCTTCGACCCCCTCTGGGAACGGCCTATGATATCACCTATCCCAAAGCACTGAATTTATTGATGGCATTGCATATTCTAGATCGGTCAGACCAGCACATTACCGCACGCAATGCATTTGAGCGTGAATTTTCAAAAAATGTTTTTTACGCAAAACAAAATAGTTTATTGGGAAACCAACCTGTCCCGTTTCGTTACTCAATTTAACACCTAAAACATGCCTGAAGGTAGAAAACATCGATTGATAGGTTCCACAGAAAAAAACTATATATATATATTTTTTTTTAGTCATTTTTTATGAAAATTGACATAGTTTTATTTTTATATTAAAATTAATACTAAATTAATACTACAATATATGTGAATTTAAAAGAAATTATTGGAGCCGTTTCTGAGAAATAGTATTTTTCGGCGCTTTTTTGGAGTTTTTTGAGAATAAAACTCCAAAAATTGAGTTAGCCCAAAATAAAAAATAATAATTCCGAGGTACGATTTTAGTGAACCCACATGCCAAATTTCATAAAAAATCAACCGAGTAGTTGGCCCGGAAATCGATGAACAGACAGAGCTACAGACAAACAGACAGACATTTCGTAAAAACCACTTTTTTGGGTTCCTGGGACCTCAAAACGTGTAAATCCGTTGAAATCTCGGAATCGAAAATTCCGACCATCACAAAGCTTTCCTTATACTACGTATAAATTGGAAAGCCATAATATTACATTTATAGTGTCTTATTGTAAAGCATCTTGTTAACATTTCTGGTTTGCATCTGTGCTGAGACAAAAGTGGGTCCCACAGCTCATCCCTTATTAGATAAAGGTTGTTTAGATTTTGAGAATATGTAAGGAAACATGTCACCATGTATTTTTTATACACAACTTTTATACGCATTTTAGAATAAAGTAATTTACATACTTACAGTTCTGATGGAATAACTTCTCTAACTACTATAGCTCTGCATTTTGTAAGCAAATTACAAATGGGTGGAATGTAGTTAGCGCGTTAAATGAAAACTTGGTTCAACTTTGCCACTTTTCCTATGCAGATCCCCCCCCCCCCCCCCAGCAGCAAGTAATTAGATATTCTACAGGGATTGATAACCGAGTGTCACAACAAGAACCAAGACAACGAGCTAATGAGTTAGTCATTACCCCTGCTTGCATATAGCAACAACGTCGTCATCTACAATACCACACAAATACGGTATCAATGTCCTCATGTAGAAAAAAAGTGTACTGTATGTTTATAAAAAGAAAAGCTTGCTTACGACTCACGTAGGCTGATCAGTTTCGTTTAGACCTGGCTGCTTTGCACAAATGGCCACTTTGCCTCATCGGACGCGACGATGCTGTCCAACTACTAACATGTCAATCGATCTAGAGCCTTAATAACAACCTTAATTCACTAAATTGGCAGGCGTGGCACCTTATGGCGGAACGCCTGGAGTGGGCGTTGGATAATAACAGTAAAGTTAGTACGTAGGAGAACGAGGTGAACGAAATAAGTGGCTCTTAAACACGAAATTAGAGGATATGGGCATACAATACAATACAATATATATTTCAGTTAAATTATACAATACATGTAAAGTATAAGATGTGTCAAGACATGTAGAGTAGTGGTATGGACTCTGACTTTCACCTGAAAGGTTGTTGGTTCGAGTCCCACACTGGCTACATTTTCTGGCCATGCTTCGGAGGGAATGTAAAGCAGGTGGTCTCGGGTCTCCCTAGTTGAGTGTAAGAGAGGGCTTTATAGCCCTAACTCCGCTAGGTTGGCTTAGTAATAGAACAAAAAAAGTCCTTATTTAAGATGTATAAGATAGAATCGTCAGAATATCGTCAAAATCGAAAAAACTGGGCTTGGTGGGATTCGAACGCCTAACCGGGGCGTCGTCTTAACCGGCTTAAGGGCTTGTGGTCCAGCGGTTAAGACGACGCCCCGGTTAGGCGTAGATCGTGGGTTCGAATGCCGCCAAGCCCAGTTTTTTCCATATCCTCTAATTTCGTTTATAACAACCAAAGTTAATTTCATGTCAGGGTTATATACCATATATCTTATAATACTATAATGTATTGAATAAAGGCTCTTAAACAAGTGAAAAGAAAATTAAGCAGGACAGATGCTGACAAGAAAAACGTTTAGTTCACTTAAACACCAAAAGGGCGATAGGAACAAGACTTTTTATTGAATGATGCGCAAGCTATGTCTGAGAGATGGTAGAGGTGGTCTATAACGTGCCCGGCAGTCGCATTACTCCCTGTTAATGAAGACTGAGGTACCCATTGGGGTAAGTCCCAGACGCGGTAGATATATTTTCCTGTAATGTCGAGTTACGATCTCGGCTTTCAGTTTTGCAGTCTAATTCTTTACCAACAGGACTATTCCGGAGTCTTCTGCTAGGTTTTGGGTAATGAGATGAGGGACTTGATTTCAGCACTTGTTCTGGCTGTACAGCCATTGTTCGGCTTTGGCCTGGTCAACAACACTCCTCCAGTCATCTCGGGTTTGCACGATGTAACGCTCCACTAGCTATATATACGGACTCCCAACTCAGGGAGGTCGGTATCTAAGTTTCAGCACTTACCAAAGTCAAAAGGATATCCTTGCTGATGTGTCTAAACTGCTGATTGAGGAGCCAGTAGAGGAAGGGGTTCCAGAAGCTGCTGCTCAGCGCAAACCACGTGATGCAGAAGTCCAGAAAAGGCGGGACTTTGGAGCCGGTGCAGGCCGCGACCACTTCTTGAATGGTCCACGGCGTGACCATGACGATGAAGCCCAGAGACATGGCGGCCATTGTGCGTGACGCGTTCGTACTAAGTCTCCTCTCATGAGCAATGAACTGCAAGTAGAATAGCACTATAATTAGTAGAGCCAGAGCCGGATCGACCGTGTCACAATTGCAAATTTTTAATTGCAAGTAAAAATAATAATTATTTGTAAATAGCCACCCGAAAAAAAAACATTTGTACAATCTAGAAATGACCGCGAACTCTAGCCTCTAGCGCTCTAGGTCTAGTCATGGAACAACCGGTACTGGAGATTTTTGGGCCAGGTTTCATTATTAAATCGGATAATATCTACGGAAGTTACAGTGGTTCCTAAAATTCTATATTGCCTACTGTACATACATACGTACATTTATACACCTACAGTATATATATATATATTTAACATTTTGAACGGGGTTGGGTTTGACTCATGCGGGGTCATGAAATTAAAAGTTGTGAAGAAATTTTCCGAAAGTTTAAATGGTCGCAGACTCAATACGTAGATGGCTGAAATCTCCCAAAAATAAGCACTTTGGTTGTACTAGCAGTTATTTTATTTATTTTAATGCCTGCAGGAGCAGCGCCTGGGCTACCGTACTGACTATACTTCCCAAGGGCGCTCCAGGGGAAAATTTAGGGGGGGGGGGTCACAAGTTGTCTGAAAGTTTAAAAGGTACCATTTTTGTTTTGTTGAAAAGTTGAGTTTTATTATTATTTTTTTTTTTACTAGGTATCTTATGAATTCACTCATTTAGGGGGGGGCGGGGGTCATAACCCCCCTGACCCCCGTGTGGTTCTGCCATTGATACTTCCTAACTGCACACACCAATGACGAGCGTTGGCTCAACGAACAAATTACAACCTAGCACTCGTATTATTCCATTCCTCACTCGAAAACAAAATTACAAATAAATTTTTTTCACTCACATTATTGCAAAGTTTACTCAGACTCATTTGGTAGCAATTTTCGCTGCAACTTGAAGAATTAAATTATGAGGAAACAAGAAGAAAATTTTTCAAAATTTTCAGTGACTGTGCAGTAAACAAAACCCATTACTCTGCCTGCCTTGTACAATTGTGTCCACGATCAGAAGCCTCAAGTCACTTTATTGGATATTACAAGATTCGTCAAAACAAGGCATGGATAATAATTCGGTCAGTTTTTGTGAACGGGGGATATGTTTTTGAAGGAAAATACCGATGATGCCGCTGATTGCAAGGAAAATAAACGAAGGTCAATGAGCAAATGCAAAAGAAAGCGGTTTAAGTAGTCAATCGGTGAAAGGGGCAGACAGCCAATGTGGAAAGAAGAGAAGGAGGATGCGCAGAAGCTCGTGTGCAAAAAAAGAAGAATAATGTATGTGCTAAATCAAAAGAAAGTGCTTGTGCTGGAAAGGGAAAGAAAAACGCGCAGGTCCCCGAAGGAAGAAACACTGGTTGTTATTATGGGATGAAATAATAATTCCAAGTTTTTAAAAATAATTGTTTTCTTCTATTAGTACCTACCTAACGCTGCAAAAACTGGCTTAGACAGCTCTAAAACGATTTAAATCTTAATCGACTGAATTAGTCTTTGCGTTATCCTATGTACATAGACTCTACAAATAGGCAAGGTACATCTTTAGCTGTGGTTAGGTAATGTTCAAGTATGGTTTTCTGCTACTGAGTATGTTAGAATTTCCCAATGTGGTCCTCACTCCTCAGTGGCGGATCTAGGGGTTCTAAGGAGGCTATGGCCCCACAGAGGATTTTTAAATATATACTAGATAAAAATCGTAAAGTGTAAGCTTCCGTTGTTTGTTGTTGTTGTTTGTTGTTTGTCGATAGTAGCTTGTAGGGGGGGAATTAAATAGCAATAAAAATTAAATGAAACTGTGAGTATTTTTTTTGAGTGGCATTGGCTGATTTTTTTTTTTTTAAAGCTTTGTATTATTAATTATGGTTTTTATTTCGTAGAAATTTGATGTAGCCTAGTTGGACAATACTGTACATATTAATACAAATTTAAGTAGGTACAGAAACTGTGAACAATCGGTCCTAGTGACGGTCACAAACTGGATATATCAAAATGTATGGGAGCACTTCTTTTGATTTTTTATGAATAGAATAGAATAGAATATCTTTGTATTGGATCATAATATAAAACAATAGGCGTTAAGTCAATAAAAAAATAAAAAAATGGAGTACTTAAAAATAACCAAGAGCAATATACCTATAGAATCATGAAAAGAACACTAGCTGTCTAGATCCACATCATGTCCTCCACATATAAGCATCGGTCTACGAGGTGCCTCTTTAGCTTACTTTTAAAAGCTGTCATATCTTCCACCTCCCTAATGTGTTAATTGAATTAAAATTTCTTTCTTTCTTACTTTCTCTCTTCTTATTTCTACTTATTTCTCTATGATAGCTTGTTCGACTATCGATATTTACTGTGAAATTAAATAGAGCACCTACTCAATGTTATCTTCTTTCAAGATTTTCGCTTACACTGTAATTGTTGAGAGGAAAACGCATGAGTATCTCAATTGTCTACAAAGTAGCTGAGCTTCTGAGTATTGCCTTAT